>CAKNXH010052191.1:0-24937 GCA_932178445.1 Andricus quercusramuli | reverse complement strand
GTGTAGGATAGCACTGCTGACACAGAGCTCTCTAGTTTCTCAGTAATGACATAGTCAGGTAAATCGTTTCTCCATCGCCTACCATATAATTTTCAATAATTTGTAGGTAGACTTATTGATGCAAATTTGTTAGGGAACATCAGCAGCAGATTCAAATCTAACGCCGAGTTTAAATTTAAAATTGAAAGCTTGGAAGATCGAAGTTAAATAAATCGAATTATATTGTTTGCAGGGAATGTTTGCAAAGTAAATATTGGTACTTATCTTCTGAAAGTGCAAAGGAGTAAGAAGAGATAATGATTAGAGCACCAATATACTCGGATGGGATCTCGGATGTGGGGTCGTTTTCGGATAATTAGCAGGTAAACTCGCCAGCAGTGTCTACCAAGCTGAGTTTCTAAGTACCTCTCTATCGAATTTCGAACATTTCGGTTGGATCTCTGCCAGTATTTCGCAAATGTCTATACGTACATCTTATAACACAGAGAGTGCAAGTTAGGGCACGTTCCACCTCTTACTGTCATCACCATTTAATTAATCTACCTCTCTTCAAACTTTCCTTTGCCTCTGCGGTCTTTCCGTCTTCGTACTTTCTCATCAACAACATTCTGCATTCTGACTTTGTCTGCCTTCCTTTCTAACTACGAGAAATTCCGAGAGGTATTCTCAGTCTATAAAAATAAATCTGCTTCATTAGAGTCGCTAACAAACGTTCACAACATTTAACCTGATTGAAGAAGCTGTCCAAACGACCGAACGAACATAAAAGTGTCCGAACTTTAACGTTCCCGAACTTGGAAGCAATAAAAAATTAATGGCTTCCGACTTGAAAAATATCGAACTAAAAGTTCACTTCCGCTTCTATTTCTTCTGAAAAGAAGGAGTGAACTGGATTAGTGGTCCCGAATATACGACATATCTGTAAGAGAAGGTCTCTTTACTACCACTCGGTCTCTTCAGGAGAAATGGAAGTGGTAGTTCAACATCTGCTTCAGTTGGAAATTTATCCTCGCTGGGCAGGTCTGCAGTTTCATTTCAGACCGAACGTTGTGTCCACCGAATTTGAAAACACATAGTTGATAAACAACAAACATGAAAAAGATTTGAATGAATTGAATTTTTATAAACTAATAAAATAAAAAATCTATTAAATAAGTCATTGTAGATTAGGAGGACTAAAGAGTATTCATATCCAGCGTTGATAGGTTGATTTCAGCACTTTTGTGTTTGAACAAAGTTACTTAGTAAAGCTGGAAAAACCGGTTTGGTGTCTACTCGACTCTCACTACAAATCCGGTGCAACGAGACGAAAGTGTACTTACTAGCTTACGTAGGAGATTAGTTAGGTATTTCACTGTTACATACAATATGGTTGGCTTGCCTGCTAATGCAGTAACCTTGCCGTCGTTGGAAGGTTGTTCTTTGAAGTCGCACTTGTATCGTGATTCGATTCAACTCAGCCCTCTCTCAACTTCCTAATAAGAAAAAGGAACAGGAAGTTCGACGAGTCACGTCTGTTGCTTCATTTTAAATTTCATAGACCCAGGATTTCAAGGTCACGAGAAATATTTTAAATATGAAAGCTTCTTCCAAACTTGAATTTTAAGAAATTAAGGAACTCGAACACAGAAGATAAGGACTTGAAACAATTTCGAACTCTTTAAACTTTAAAGACATCAAACTTGAAAGTTCAAAGTTTCAAGCGACCAACCTTGTAAGTATTCCTCAGTAGAGAATCCAAGTTTGCAAGCTTTTGAGTTTAAAATGACTACACTTAAAATTTTACAACTAAATTTGAACATTAAAAGTTTTAAGGTACTATACTCAAAATATTTAACTCTAAGCTGATCAAGCGATCGTTTTAACATGGTGGCCGTTTTAATTAAGGGACAAAATTTCCGGTTTTCAGGTTCCAGTTTTTTAAATGATTGTAATTATTACGTCCAGTTTCTTCAGTTTGCAATTTAAAATTCCACCTATTCTTTTTCTACTTAAGAATTAAATTTTGCTTCAGATGTTTTAAAATTAGAACGAGCTTCCTAATTATAGAAATTACGAACTTTTACATTGTTTTTAACAACTACGTTACAGAAACCCATCAAGCACCGCTGAGGGACATTTCGTTCTCGGTAAACTCTCGGAGGGTTAATTTTGTAGGAAAGAATGAGGGTGGATAGGAGGGTTGAAAGTGTGGAATAGGGTTTGATGAAGGAAAGGTGAAGCGAAAGCAGAAGGGTGACATTTATTGTGCGCCCTCGTTTTCCTTCTATGGATAGAATATTACACAGTAGAGACATTTTATTACCATGATTATATGTGTACTTCAATGAGAATGAATTGTAGAATGTTGTCTTTACTACAGAAATTACTGCTGTTCACACTTTTATCTCGACTAAAAGACCTTTAAATACATTTCTCATTAAAAGCTCAACACTCAAAATAAACAGTTTAAATTAAGAACACCTTTTTAATTAATAATCTGACTCTAATTTGAAAGTTGCTCTTATTTAAAATGCCAAAAAAGATCTATAAGAAAACTTTTTACCAGCGAGTATTTCGTGGAGTCTTTCTTTAAAATAGTTTATTTGTCGAATTTGTTGGAGTCTTGCTGGAAGTAGCAGTCGGTGAAAGAGAAAAGCTTCTCTTGAACGTGAAATGAAACAAGGTCACGGGGGAAAACAGCCAAACAAGGGAAAAAAGGAATCCGCAAGTGTTTTAAGCTTACCGAAGCTTTTCTTTCAAAGAGCAACTTTTTCTTCAATTGCTTTTATAAAGGGGTTTGTGCTTCAGCATATTTCCCTTGAATATTTCATTATTAAAGCTTCCTTTGTACAGAGCTTTCAAACATGCAAAACATTTTTTATCTAGTTCAATATTTTTTCAATTTAGAAACTTTCAAGTTCAGGTTTCATTAAATTTACAAATAAGAATTCAGTAGACTCTCACAAAGCACCCTTTCTCGCCAAGTGCCTCTCTTTTCCATTAACTCTAAATTCGGTAAGTGCGCAAGACAATATTTAATATTTCAAGTGATGCATCTCAGAGATATTACCTATAAAGCCCTAGGAGCGTGGCTTAACTAAGCGGGCGCTTAGTGAGGACCTCAGTCTCGAACCACGGGCGCTTTGTGAGAGTCTACTGTACTATAACCATGAAATATTTGCAATATAGACGGATTTATGTGTTTGAAGTTCAGAAAGTTCAAATAAAATAAAAATTGAAATTGCATTATTTTACATTATAGTTAATATAGTTGGAACAATATTTGTAGATAAAATATAATTGGGAAAAATATTTCGTTCATTTGAACGTTCAGAACTTCAGTTAGATGATGGATTTAACTTCTTTTCCTCGTAAAACAGACACGATTGCAAACTCCGTTAGAAGTTTTCCACTTCACCCTCATCACCAGATTTTCCTTCTACTATAATTCCTCCTCTATTTCCCTCCTTGTTTCGCTTTCTCTCTCGCCCAGCTCGTGAAAATTCTCTCAGATTCGTATTCTTCGTTGTCTGGAGGTTCATGAATATTCTAGCATCGATTACAAGCGACTAACGCCACGCCACGGCTTTGCCATTGTTATTTACCGAAACGCAGCAACCAGGAACACCGACGCCGAGAATCAACAAAACCGGGGGAAAAAAGCTCTTGTAAAACATACCGTTACCAGCCTTGTTTTATCTTATTTGCCAATCGATTTAATATGCTGCCTAGCTATTTAGTTCCGAGAAAAGGATTGCTTCTTGCCGCTTTCAAAACTCAATTAGAAGCAATTTACTTGAGCTAAACAATTTCAAAGCTTTAAACCTCAAGAATTCAAAAATAAAAAACATATTTAATCTTTTTAAAAAGACCAAACTTTCCTCTTACGCCTCGTCTTCTCAACACTCTTCCCTTTTCTCAAAAACTTCACCCGTTTTGCATCACCTTCTCCCCTTCTCCTAGAACCTCATGCGTCCTCTTACTCACCCTTACCTCTTCTCCTTTCTCCCGATCCATTCCCATCATCCATTTCTCCCTCTTACCCCATCTTCCAATCTTTATCACTCTATAAGTCTATAGTCTATACTCTTCTTCACTACCTCGACATAATCCTTCCCTTTCTCATACAGTCGTCCACCCCTTCTTTGAATCCTTTTCCTTGTCCTCCCCCTAATACAATTTCTCATATCACTCCTTTTCTCCTCAATTGCTTTCACAAATCCCTCGTATTTCTACCATCCTTTCCTCCCCATAATTATCAATCATTTTCCACCACCTCCTTCCCTTACCATCGACTCTTATGGGTCCTCCCAATCCCTATTTTCCCTTCTCGTTGCCCTTCATCCATTCCCGTTACATTTTCCCTCTGCCTCCCTGTTCCCACCTTTGTCACTCTATCCTCGACTCTATCCTCTACTTCACCACCTCGACATCACCCTTTCCCTCCTCATACAATCATACATCCCATCCATCCATCCTCTTCTATCACTCTCTCTTTCCTTAACCTTTCGTTCGCTAATCCCAAATACCATTCAACACTTCCTAGCCATTCAAGCTTTATCCCATCCTTCTTACCCATAATCCTCAATTTCACTCAATAGCTACCCATGGCCATGGTTTCTAAACTGCTAAAGGATTGTTATTCTAAGCACACAATTTTTTCAGGGTCGAAATATTTTTTCGAATACGACCACCACCATAAGGAGCTACGAAACTCTAGAAAACACCTAAAAAGTAGATTTAATTTCTTAATGGAATGTCACTAATTTGATGTTATACTTGGATAGTATTCTAACTTCGAGTACGTTCAGTTGAATGGCCTCAATCTTAACTGACATCATCTTCGTCGACCCTTTTCGTGCTCAACTACAGCGTTCACGGATTGAAATCAAGCGTCCACGAAGGACGAAGTAAAGAGGGCGATGAATGGAAATGCAGATTAACCGCATGAGCGGATGCGATCTCTACTCAAACACATGGAGGCCAAGAATTTTATTATTACTTTACACCCTTTTCATAAATTACCTTTTAAGCCAGGAAAACTGGATCTAGTCAGTTTTGTCCTGAAGTTCTGATCAGTTCTACAGACTTCACATCCGAAAATGCTTCTAAAATAGTGAGAAATATGATTTTTTAACAGTTGAATTTTCAGTTCAAAAAATTTGTTTTTAACAAAATAGTTGAATTTTCAACAAAAGAGATGAATTATGAACTAAAAGGATAAATTTTCAAGTAAAAAAAAAAAAGAATTTTTAACAAAGTAGCTGAATTTTCAACCAAAAATATGATTTTTCAACAAAAAAGTTAGCTTCCAAATAAATAGTTGAATGCTTAATCCAAACAATTAATTTTCTACACGAAAATTGCACTTTCCACCACAAAATATGAATTTTGAACAAAAAAGTTCATTTTCAACCAAATACTTGAAGTTTCTGTTAAATTGTTCAATTTTCAAACCACAATGACGAATTTTCAAACAACACAAAAATAATTTTCTACAAAAAAAAATGGTATCTTCAAATTTAAAATATGAATTTTCAACCAAGCTGTTGAATTTTCTACCAAAAATTTAATTTCCAAGCCAAAACACAAACCTACAAAAAAATGAAATTTTTTATCCTAAAATATGAATATTCAACAAAAGGACAACAAATTGTTACATAAAGGTTGAACTTTCAACCCAAACAAGACGAGTTTTTAACAAAGTAGCTGACTTTTCAACAGAAAAATATAAATTAAAAATAAAACTTAGCTTCCAACCAAATAGTTGAATTTTTCACCTCCAAAAAACGAATTTCCCACGGAAAAATTGAATTTTCAAGCAGAAAATATGTATTTTCAACAAAAAAGTTAATTTTCAATTTTATACAAAAATAGTTTAATTTTGAACACAAAAAGATGAATTTTCTACATAATGGTTGAACTTTTAACTAAAAAATACGAATTTTTAACAAAATAGCTACATTTTCAACCCAAAAACATGAATTTTAAACAAAAAAGTGAATTTTCAACCCAATAGTTTATTTTCAAGCGAATAGTTGAAAACAGATGAATTTTGAAACCAAAAAGACGATATTTCTACAAAGCAGTTGAATTTTCAACAAAAAAGTTAACTTTCAAACGAATAGCTGAATTTTCCACCCCAAAAAAACGAATTATCTACCAAAAAATCAAATTTTCGACCATAAAATATGAATCTTCAACAAAAAAGTAAATTTTCAACCAAATAGTCGATTTTTTCACCAAAAAATATTCACTTTCTACAAGGAAGTTAATTTTCAACCAAATCGTTTAATTTTGTACCGAAATAGTTCAATTTTGAAGCCACAAAGACGAATTTTCTACAAAAAAGTTGAATTTTCAACAAAAAAGTTAATTTTGAAGTAAACAGTTGAATTTTCTACCAAAATTGTTGAATTTTCGATCAAAAAATATTAATTTTTAACAAAAAAGTTTATTTTCAAACGAATAGTTGAAAATAGTTAAATTTTGAATCCAAAAACACGAGCTTTCAACAAAACAGTTGAATTATCAACAAAACAGTTGAATTTTCAAGAAAAAAGTTTATTTTCAAGCAAATATTTGAATTTTTCACACAAAAAAAAATGAATTTCCTAACAAAAAGTCGAATTTTTGACCGAAAAATTTGAATTTTCAACAAAAAGTACATTTTCAACCAAATAGTCGATTTTTTCACACAAAATATTCAATTTCTACAAAAAAGTTAATTTCCAACCAAATTGTTTAATTTTGTATCGAAATAGTATAATTTTGAAGCCAAGTAGACGCATTTTCTACAAAACAGTTAAATTAAAAAAAAAGAGTTAATTTGCAAGTAAATAGTTGAATTTCCTATGCAGAAAATATTAATTTTTAACAAAAAAGTTTATTCTTAACCTAATCGTTTAATTTTGTACCAAAATAGTTTAATTTTGAAGCCACAAAGACGAATTTTCTACAAAACAGTTGAATTTTCAACAAAAAAGTTAATTTTCAAGTAAATAGTCGAATTTATCAAAATTGTTGAGTTTCCGTTCCAAAACGACAAAGGAGCAGAAAAGAAAAATGCATATACAAAGACAATCATCTTCAAACAAAGGAATTTAATGTTTGATAAAAACATGACTTGTTAACGAAATAGTTGAATTTTCAAGCCAAAAGACGAATTTTTTAGAAGACAGTTGAATTTCCAATAAAAAAGTTTATTTTTAACAACAACAAAAAAGCTGGATTTTCTCACTGAGTCTATTAATTTAATTCGCATTCAAGCGAAAAAAACAATAAAGAGTGTTCTATCTTAAAGTAGTTACTTCAGACCTTCAGACGTTTGACTTCAAAGTCTGAACCTCAGTCTGAAGATTTTCTTCACGAAGGAATCATTGCCAAGACTGATACTCGCCAGCTTATGTGTAAGAAGAGATCCTATCCGAAGGCGGTAATTCAATTCCAATTAATTATCCGTATCCGTATACAGCACTTTGCCAATGGCAAGCATCAGTGTCGGCAATTGTACTTGCTGAGCAACAAGGTGCGACCTTGACTCGTGCTCGAGTGTCTATACTCCATAGTCTCTGCATAGGTATGTAGAGTTAGTAGAAGCACAGCAAAGACAGAGACATAAGCAAGGACAGAGAGATAAGCAAGGACAGAGAGATAAGCAAGGACAGAGAAATAAGCAAGGACAGAGAAATAAGCAAGGACAGAGAGATAAGCAAGGACAGAGATAAGCAAGGACAGAGGCACAGCAAAGACAGCGACATAGTCAGAAGACATGCATGAACGTTTCTGCACAGTGGACAAATTCAGAGTCAGGGCACTCATACTCGGTAAAGACCAGTATTCACTAAGTGCATACACGTGCATTCGACTCACGTCATCATTCGAAACCTAACCCTGATCTTAATACCACGAGGTCGCGGGAGAACTCAACTCAGCTCAGCTCAGCACAACAATCGAGAAACACGATTACTTGGTTACGTTGGCAACGATATTCATGTACACGCGGCATTGCTACCTCCGGTTTTCGATCACCAAGCCACGCGAGGGGAAATGTCGCGCGTACATGCAGTTTGCGATGTGTTGGCTGCTCGTTATGGGCATATTATAACGCCTCAAGCTATAAATAAACCTGATAATGAGCCATGAGGTTTAAGCTTCTGAAGCCCTATTACGAGATTCGTTGATTACTACTGTTCATTATTTATTGATTTCAGAAACAATAATGGTAAAGCTAGATTCTAAATTTGAATCTGGTGAAAGTGACTGATTCGAAGACTGACAAATCAGACAAAAGTTACTTCTCAAGTCAGTCAATTTGACTCACGGACTCACTTTCAACAAAGTGGTTAGATTTGACAAAATAGATGAATGTTCAATTGAAATGATGAATCGTAAATCAAACAAATACATTTTTAACAAAGCAGCTCCACCTTCAATAAGTAGTTAAACTTTTAACAAAAAAGACGAATTTTCAACAAAATACAAGAGTTTTCAACAAAAAGTTGAATTTTCAACTAAGAAAGATTAATTTCAACAACAAAAAATAGTTCAATTTGTAACCCAACAGATGAATAATTGCATATTCGACTAAAATGATGAACCATTACCCAGAGAAATCAACTTTTAATTAAATAGTTGAATTTTCAAAAAAAGAATTTTTAGCCAAGAATAATAATACTCTACAAAAATAAAGAAACAAATTTTCATCATGTACCTGAAGTTCAGAACGTTCAAATGAACGAAAACTTTTTTTCCCAGTTTTATTTGATCAAAAAATATTATTCCAAATACAATTAAAATAATACATTTGAACTTTATTTTGTAATCTTATATTTGCAATATAAATTGTATTAATATTTCAGCGCTGTTTTTTGTTTGTAAAGCCATCAGAAAAAATTTCGTTCATTTGAACGTTCAGAACTTCAAGCACATATTTTCATGAATTAAAAAGGTTCATTTTCAACTAAAATGATAAATCTTCACCTAAAATAATAAATCTTCAACCAAACAAATTAATTTAAACAAAGTTCTAAAACGTTCAATAAGTAGTTGAATTTTCAACCCAAAAAGATTAATTTTTAACAAGAAGATTAATTTTTTACCAAACAGACGAATTTTGAGCAAAAACACATGAATTTTCAATAAAAAGTTACAGGCTTGAAGTTCTAAAAGCTCAAATGAACGAATTTCTTTACTGGTGACTTTGTAAACTATATGAAATGGGCTTAAATGTTTATTCAATTATGTCAGAAATAATATATTTACCAAAACACAATTATAATGCATATTTTTAATTGTAGTTAGAACAATATTTATGGATAAAATAGAATTGGGAACAAATTTCGTTCATTTGAATGTTCAGGACTTCAAGTATATTAAAAAGTTGAATTACCAAAAAAAAAAAAAGATTAATTTTCAACAAAATAGTTCAAATTTCAAGAAAAAAGATGAATGTTCAACTAAAATTATGAATCTGTAACCAAGAAAATGAAACTAAACAGTCTTCAAACTTCAAAGAAGTAATTGAATTTCCAACCTAAAAAGATTAATTTTCAACAAGGAAGATTAATTTTTTACCAAAACGACGATTTTTCAACAAAATACTTAAATTTCCAACCCAATAGTTAAATTTTTCACTAAAAAAATTATTTTTCAATAAAATGGATAAATTTTCTAGTAAAGAGTTAAATTTTAGACTAAAATTATGGATCTTCGTCGAAGAAAATTATTTTTAACAAAGTAGTTCAACAATTCCACAAAAATTAAATTTTCAACCAAAAAAGTTGGATTTTCAACTGAGAAAGATTAATTTCAACAACAAAAAATTAAAATTTAAGAAGATCGTTCAATTTGTAACCCAACAGATGAATAATTTAATATTTGACTAAAATGATGAACAATTACTCGAAGAAATGAATGCAGAAAAGCAGATCAACTTTCAACTAAGTACTTGAATTAAGAAAAAAGCATTTTCAGCCAAGAATGATAATATTCTACAAAAAAATAAATTTTCATCCAAATAGTTACATTTTCAACTAAAAAGATTAATTTTCAACAAAAGAGATGAATTTTCAACTAAAATGATAAATCTTCAACTAAGATAATGAATCTTTAACCAAACAAATTAATTTTTAAAAAGTTTTAAAACGTTATACAAGTAGTTGAATTTTCAACCCAAAAAGATGAATTTTTAACTTAAGATTAATTTTCTACCAAAAAGACGAATTTTCAGCAGAACACAGGAATTTTCAACAAAAAATTACGGGCTGAACGTTTAAATAAACGAATTTTTTGACTAGTGACTTTGTCAACTATAAAATGGGCTAAAATGTTTATTCAATTATGTTGGAAATAACATATTTACTAAAACAAAATTATAATTCATATTTTTAATTGTAGTTGAAACAATATTTATGTATAAAATAGAATTGGGAAAAAATATTTCGTTCATTTGAACGTTCAGAACTTCAGATATATCAAAAAGTTGAATTAAAAAAAAAAAAATAATAATAATAATTTTCAGCAGAATAGTTAAAGTTTCAACAAAAGAGAAGAATTTCTAACTCAAATTATGAATCTACAACTAAAAAATGAATTTGAACAGTCTTCAAACTTCAAACTTCAAACAATCAATTGAATTTCCAAACTAAAAAGATTAATTTTCAACAAGGAAGATTAATTTTTCACTAAACTTCACTTTCAAAAGTTAAAATTTTCACTAAAAAAGATTAATTTTCAATAAAATAAATCAATTTGCTACTAAAGAGTTAGATTTCCAACTAAAATTATGAATATTCATCGAAGAAAATTAATTTTTAACGAAGTAGTTCAATGATCCCACAAATAATTAAATTTTCAACCAAAAAAGATGAATTTTTAACAGAGAAGATTAATTTTCTACCAAAGAAGACGAATTTTCATCAAATAACAAGAATTTTCATCCAAAAAGTTGAATTTTCAATTTAAAAATATTAATATTCAACAAAATAGTTAGAATTTAAACAAAAGAGATAAATTCTAAACTAAAATTATGAGTCTTAGAACAAACAAATGAATTCTTAACAAATTAATTCCAACTTTAAACAAGTAGTTGAGTTTTCAACCAAATAGTTCAACTTTCTAATATAAAAATAAGTTTTTAATAAAAAATTAAATAGTTAAATTTTCAGTTAAAAAAAATGAATTTTCAACACAAAAATACGAAATTTCAAGCAAATTGTTCAATTTTCAAACAAAATAGTTGAATTTTCAACTAAAATGAGGAATGATTAACCAAAAAATTCGATTTTTACGAAGCAGTTAAATTTTCAAACAAACAGATAAATTTGTATCTACAACGATCAATCATTAACAAAAAAATTAATTGTTAGCACAGCAGTTCTATTTTAAACCAAGTAGTTGAATTTTCAATCAAAAAAGATGAATTCTCAACAAAAAATGTAACAGTTGATATCTTAAACAAAAAGAATTTTAATTTTAAATCCGAAATAGTGGAATTCAATAGTTGAATTTTTAATTTAAACCGATCAATTTTCAATCAAAAATGGAATAGCTCATTTTGCAATTAACACAATTAATTTTCAACAACAACAAAAAAAACTAATTTTGAACAAAATAATAAAATTTTCACCAAAAGGATGAATTTTTATCTAAAACTATGAATCTTCACCGAAGAAATTATTTCTTTTTAACAAATTCGTTCAATTCTCAATTGAATTTTCAACAAAAAATGTAACAGATGATATTTCAATCAACATTTTTTTAGTTTTAAATAAAACACAGTTTACTCAACCCAAAAGATGAGTTTTGAACCCACATGATTCATTTCCTACCAAATAAAGACGATATGTTCTTATCAGTTACATGCACTGACCGAAACAGTAATTTTGAATGTATTAAACTCTAATTTTTGTTGGTTAAATCGGTCATTTTGAGTTATGTTAACCATAACTTTTAATGTGATAATCAGTCTTTTATCGGTGATTGTAATCATTGATTAAAATGTAGGAATTTAATGACAAATTATAATTTAGAAATTTTACTATTTTGTTATAGTAGACAAATGAGACACTTCTTTTGACTGATAATCAGTCATTTCAAGTGACTGATTGAGTTAGTCAGCAATACTGACTGATTCATCTGTTAAAACGAATGTTCAATCAGTAGAAATGACTGATTTTTCAGTCAAAGAATGCTTTACTGATTCAATCAGTCAAATTTTGATTGATTTAAATTTAGAGTATAGAATTTAAATAGCAATTAAACCCTAACACCTAAATCTAAATGAAGTATTTCAGGTCCTCCGAAAATCTGTTCTCCAACACAAATAATGTTTATTCCACACACACATTCTGGCTGACACGAAGGTATAGCGGAGTTTACTCAACAGCGACGCTGAAAAAGGTCGGTGGAGGGATTTTGTTGGCAATACGAACATATAAATCGTCTCTTCCGTCTTCGAAGCTTTAGTAGAAAACGACACGCGAGGAGAAAGCGAAAGCCCCTCGCTAAGAGAAAGAGAGAGAGAGAGCGTGACTTATACAAATGTACAAGATAGGGGTCGATACTCGATCGAGAGGTCGAAGGTAATCGTACATTCTTGTTCCAACTCGCGAATCGCGATTTGTGGAATAGCTTTATTTACTCAATACTTTATTTCGATATTTTACACCCTAACCCAGACTTACTTTATAAATAAATAAAACTTTACAAAATGCTTGATGTTTTACCAAAATAAGGGAATAAATTCTTTTAAATGTTATTAATGTTGAGACAATATTAAATTCAATATGAAAAGCTTTTAATTCCTAAGATTTCATGACGAAATATATTGCATTTCCAACAAAATAGTTGAGTTTTCAACCTAATCAGATTTTCTATCTGAATAGATTAATTTTCAACCAAAAACAACGAATTTTCAAAAACAATAAATTAATTCTAATCAAACAGTTTCATGACAACCAAATAGTTGAACTTTTAAGCAATTAGTTAAATTTACGAGCCAAATAGACCAATTTTTTCGAAGACAGTTGAATATCCAACAAAAAAAATTATTTTTAATCAAATATCTGTATTCTCAACCTACAAAGATCTCGACAACGATACATTTCAAACCAAAAGATAAATTTTCTACCAAAAGACGAATTAAAAAAATACAGTAACTTTCAACCGAATAGTTTTTCAACTAAAAAAGAAAAGTTTTCAACCAAAAGTGGAATATCTAAATTTTCAGTTTAAAAAATTGTTTTCAACAATAAGAAAAATAATTCTCAACCAGTTGAATTTAACAAAAATTACCAATTTTTAAGAAAATAATTGAATTCTCAACCAAATTGATAATTGTTTAACAAAGAAGATTCATTTTCTATCTAAAAAGATGAATTTTCAACAAAAGAGTTAAGTTGTCAAGCTGAAAAATTGAATGTACTAGAAAATAGTTGACTTTTATACCGGTAAATATGAATTTCCAACCAAATAATTGTATGTACAACTAGAAAAGTTTTCAACAAAAAAGGGAATTTTTAAATTTTTAGTTTGAAAAATTACTTTTTAACAAAAATAAAATAAATAAATATAAATTTTCAACTTAACAGATGAGTTTTAAAAAAATGAATTTATTAGTTTAACTTTTAACCAAGTAGTTACATTTTCAACCAAAAGAGAATTTTTAACCAAATACTTTAATTTTTTACCAAATTTTAGCAACATCAAAAAATTACAACCAAATGGTTGAATTTTTAACTAAACTTACGAATCATCAACCAAAATAAATTTTAATTTGAAATAAGAAACAGTTGAATTCAGCCAAACAAGGCGAAATTTTAACCAAAAAAAATGAATCCTCAACCAAAACAGATCAATTTTCAACAAAACCCTTGCATTTTCAACAAAAAAAGATCAATTTTCACTTAAAAATATCAATTATCAAACAAAATTGAAATAGTTACATTTTTAGTTAAAGAAATCAATTCTCGACAGAAAAAAAGGAATTTTCAACAAAATAGTTCAATATTCAGCTGAAGAAATGCATTTTCAATCAAATAGTTATAGTTTTAAATAAAAAAGATATACCTTTAACCAAATAGTTGAAGTTTTTACTAAAAAGTTAATTTTCAATGAAAAATGGAAGAGTTACATTCTCAGTTAAAAAATTAATTCAATATAAAGACTGAAACGAATTTTCAACAAAATTGTTGGACATCCGTCTTTTTGGTGGAAAATTCAACTTCTTGGTTGAAAGTTGAATGACAAATTAATTTTTTGGTTGAAAACTTAACTTTTTGTTTGAAAATTCATTTTTATGGTTATAAGTTAATTTTTTTAAATAAAACTGTAACTGTTTATTTATTTGGTTAAAAATGAATATATTTTGTCCGAAATTTGGAACATTTTAGACCCTGGATTTTTAGTTAGGACCAGCCGGGCCCTCACTATTTCCCGATTTGGGGCCCAACTGAAAAAAGGGAAAACTAGTCCGAAACTTATCCAATCCAGTCCACTGTTTCACACAACTTTAAATTTTCAAGTTTTCAAAAGTTTAAAATTCCGAAAAACAAATGCTTTATTTTCCCTCCAGAAAAAGTGAGTTTAATAAAAAATACCGGCAGATGTTTGGAGGTAAAGAGTTATATGAAAGATCGGGTTACAATATTAAAGGATTCTAGTCCGGAAGAAGCAGGGATCCGGGGAGGGAAGAAAGGAGGAGGTAAAAAGGTCTGCTTTGGTACATACTCTCTCGGTGGGAGAGAAAGAGATGGTTCGCAAGAAGCGCAGAGAGGCTGCCTATTTCCCCTGCCACAATAACGCTACGAAACTACTGCGGCTTGCATTATTACCTCGACTGCAGCATCACTGTCTAGCTGCCAGCTTGCAAAGTAACTTCGACCATTTAATTCTATGGAGGCGTGCCGCCACGGAAGTTGCTTGAAATCACAAACTAGAGAGAGGAAGGAGGACTGGAATAGAACCTCGAGAGGACTTAATCCAGCCCATTTTTACCGCCATACCGGGGTCTGGTCAGGCGCTGATCAGTAACTAGCCAGGAACTGATCTGGTGAGGATAAGGAACTGGCCAGGCGTTAATCGGATGCTGATAAGGAACTGATCAGGCCCTAATCAGGCGCTAATGGGGAAACTGGTCTGGATAAGGGATTGTTGCAGTATTCGATCAATTTGAAGTATAATTGAGCCAAGATGATTAACATGGCGAATTGACGCTCCCTTCTTGGATGCAAAAATGTGCAGCACGAGTTACTTATCGGGAGGAATCGTCCCTGACCTTTTCAGGTGCGAGGATTCACGATCAGATCTTCTTCCCTCTCTTTCCCTCTTTTGCGTCTGATCGTCTCTATCTCTCTCGAGGCCACAGCATCCCAACAGCAGTTCGCTTTGTCATAAATCCTCGACTAACAAAGAACTCTTTCGCCAGGGATCAGAAACGTGTTCTTTGTGTTTGTGTACGTTGATGTCACTTTCATGCTTAATGAAAATTAATTGCAATCCCGTAGTGTTTGTCTGCCTGAACATTTTTGTTTCTCGAATCGCTCAAGGCCTGATGGTCCACGAAATACATCGAGAAAGTGTTCGTTTAATTGCGCGTATTCCGAATTGATTGAAAGAAAACAGACTCACTGCGAGGGATAACAGCGCCTAAAAGTACAATTTACCAGAGGGTGGATTACTTGGGCTTACAAGTGGATTATTTAAAACTATAAGTGCATTACCTAGGATTACAATGGATTACTCATAATACTAATTAATTTTTACATTATATAATAAATAGATTATACAAAAGAAGCTGAATCAGGTTGCAACTATGAATCCCATTCCTAACCTTCTAATTTGAAAAGAAATACATTATATTTAGCCCTTGTGGAAAGACATAGTTATGGATCCAAGTGAGATCTATTTACACGATTGGCTCAGATTGAAAAAAAAATTGAAACGAATTAATAAATCCGATTTAAAATGCTACACTCAATTAAAATTAAAATAATAAATCGGTTTCAATTATGTGTTTGAATCGTGGACCAACAGGGTCAGTCATTCCCATTTTGCTGAAATTATTTTCTTTTAGAAGGGAGTTTAGCCAGCGGTTGACCGGTCTCCAACTAGTGGCTAATCAGCCATTAACTAGTGGCTGACCAGCCCATAACTAGCGGCTGACCAGCCCATAACAAGCGGCTAACCAGCCCATACCTAGCGGCTGACCAGACCGTCTGGCTTGGGGCCAGCCAGAAAAAGCGTTACACTTTTGGCCAGGCCCAGGCCAGACCGTCTAGTCAGCGTCAAGACTGGAAACCAGACGGTCTGGTCTGGGCCAGGCCAGCGCCAGAACATTTTTCCACACGGGTCCCTGGCCAATTTTTCATTTTTCCTGACCGTTCAAAATTTCAAATAAAAAATTGTCTGACTCGGAGAGATTTTCCCTGATATTCCCAACTTTACCTGTTCAGTTGTAAATTTCCTAACTTTCTGGATTTCCCTTACCTGTAGCAACCATATTTAACTAGGATTAGAAATTGATGTCAAAGGGTTACAGGTTTATTTCTGCGGGTTACAAATGGATTACCTAGGATTACAACTGTATTAAAATGGATTTCTCGGATTAAACTTGGATTATCTAGAATCTAGAGTTTCTAAAGAATTTAATAGGATTAAAAGTGGATTACGTAGATTTACAGCTGCATTATCTAGGATTGCAAGTGTATTAACAATTATTACACTGGATTACAAGTGGATTACCAGTTTGATTAAACGTGGAGTCCAGTAGATTACCCGAATTGTTTCCCTCTCGTGTATTTTCTTTTTGCAGCACGATGATAAGTTCATAATGTGACTTACCTGAAACAGAAAAAAATGGGTAAATTAGTAAAGCTTGTCCGTTGCTATAAGACTATTAGGGCGCTATTTGGGAACTTTTAAGATCTTCATGAAAGGAAAAGAGCGACGTTTCATGAACCGCAACAAAAAATCGTAATCTAATCGCTCTTTAGGATAAGATGAGAAGCAGGCGCTATTTTCTGATCGCGATGTTTAAATGTTGAATGAGCTATCAAAGTTAAGTCAGTGTATTGGGTTCACGTATAAAGCGGGTCACGCAACGACAGCGCCAACAAGTTAATACCGTTACGCTATCGCGAGATCCACTTCCGGTGGAGGTTTCCTCTTCTTGCCTCCTCGCGCATGCCGGAGTTCATTACCCAGGAGGATCAACGGCTTTACGTTTAATTCTACAGTTATCTACCTGTCTACCGCGCTAATTAGGGTTTCGTCCTCGTAAACCTCATTAAGATCCTAGTCTTCTGCCCTTTCTTGTCGATTCTTTATCACTGACTCTCGTTATATTGATATCCCCAGGGTTGCTACAAAATCGGAAATTCCCTGATTTTCCCTAACTTTTCCCTGACCAATTTTACTTTCCTGGTGTTATAAATTTTTATTTAAGGTAAAAAAAAACAACCTTACCCTTTGAAAATTTGCGTTCAGTTAGGGCTTTGTCAAGACGGTCTTTTCGGGTCCTAATCGGTTGTTAGTCAGCCTTACCCAACTTAATATTTTTCTAAGTGTCAAGCATTAAATATATTTTGCACACTTCCAAACATAGGCAGGGTGTTTAAAAATAGACAAAATCAACATTGAAAAATATATTATTTTCTTATCATCTAGTCGATCTGGTTGGGCCCAGATGTGGTGCTGGTTAGCCTTTTATGATCGAAAAATTTCTCAGTGTCAAACGGAAAACATTTTTTCGCACATTTCCAAAAATAGACTGGATGTTTGAAAATTCAACAAAAGAAAAATGAACATTAATAAGTTTTTTTTTTTATTTTCTCATCATCTAGTCGGTCTGATCGGGCCCTGATCTGGTGTCTGGCATAACGAACAATTTTTTTTAATGGCAGAAGAGCACTTTCTTACACATTTCAAAAACAAAATTAATGAATTTTCAACCAAAAATATTAATTATCGTCCGAGAAGTTCAATCTTCGATCAAGAAAGGACAATTTTTCACAAAATTCATTAGGTTTTAACTAAAAAAGATGAATATTGAGTTAAAAAATTATTTTGAACAAAAAAAAACATTTTCAGCAAAATAGTTAAATTTTCAACCAAAGAAGACTAATTTCATACAGAATGTTGTATTTTCGAGTCAAAAATACGAATTTTCTACAAAAAAAGCTGTTTTCATCCTGAAAATATGATTTTTTGACAAAAAATTAATTTCTAACAGAATTGTTAAATTCTATAGCCAAAAAAAAGCAACAAATTTTCTACAGAAAATTTGAATGTCAAAAAGAACGAGTTTAAAAAAAACTAATGAATCTTCGAAAAAGAGGTAGATAAATTTTCAAGCAAAAATAAAATAGTTTTTTCATGTTAAAAATAAGAATTTTGTACAAAAAAACTGAATTTCCAAGCCGAAAATATGATTTTTCAACATCAAAATAGTTGAAGTTTCAACAAAAGACATGAATTTTCGACTAAAAAAGATGGAAATAGAATAGTTAAATTTTCAACCAAAGAAATAAATTTTCAACTTTAAATAGAATTGTTAAATTTTCAGTTAGAAAAAAAAATTTGAACCAAGTAAAATGTATTTTATTTGCCAAAAAAGACAAACTTTCATCTAAATAGTAGAATTTTCAACAAAAAAAGACGAATTTTTAACAAAATACTTGATTCCTCAACCGTAACAGGTTAATTTTCAATCAAAACAGTTTACTTTCTCTACACAATATTTTTAAATATTAATTTGCAACCTAACTTTAATCAATATTTTTTAATCACAGAGACTATTATCATTTTTCTGATATTTATATTCGCTTTCCAAACGTAAAAAACCACACGAAGCAAAAATCGAAATACGAATATCTCATGCATCACGAAGCCGCAATTTCGATAATAACGAAATCTCCGATGTTTCCGGTAAATGTAGATTCTTTATCGGAGAATGATAATTTGCAGCGGGAAAATCGCTTTTTGCCGTTACTGAAATGAATCAAATAACCGATAATTTGAAACGCACTGATTTCTCTGCATTGTAAACACACGAGCTTTTTTTGTGAGTTGCTCGACAGAAATTGAAAAAGAAGATTCAAAAGAAATGATAATTTTAAATTCACAGTCATTTTCTAGTTTTCAAACTGACAATTCTTAATTTTTCCAGCCAATTTAAAGGAGTTCAAAAGATTTCATTGATTTCAATCATTTCAAAAGATTATTATTTAAAGATTTTAAGAGATTTATAAACATTTTTAAAAATCTCTTATTTGGAACATGGGAATTTGGAAAAGAATTAAAATTCTGATTTTGAAAATCACATAATTTTTGATCATAAGAATTACAATTCTGATTTGGAATAGACAATTCTGTAAAACTATTATAATTCTGAACAGGGATTCTTTTCATTCCTTTCTTCTAAATCAGAATGAAAATTATTTTCCAAAATTACCATTCCATGTAAAAAATTCTTTGTTCCAAATCAAATAATAATTCTTTCTAAAAATTCCCTGTCCTATAATGTTTAAATTATAATTGTCAGCGGAAATCCCTAGTTCGCAATGGAATTTTTTTTTTTTTTTTTACGGAAATTCTCTATTCCAAGTCGAAAAACAAAATTCTTATTTAGAACTGGGAGTTTTTTTTATAAATTCCCTTTTCATAAATCAGAAATAAAATTATTTTCAAAAATTTTCCGTTTCGCGTCAAAAATCACCTGTTTCAAGACATAATTATAATTTTTGACGATTCATAATTTTTTACGAAACTTCCTGTTCTAAAGTCAAAATTATAATTCTTCACGTATTTTTTGTTACAAATCATTTAAACTTTAAACATTCCCCGTCCGTCCTCTGGAAGTATCATTCTTTTCGAAAATTCCCTATACCATGTCACAATTAAATTAATTTCCAATATTCCCTGTTCCAAGTCAGAAATATATTTATTTGCAAAATTTTCTATCATAATTCAAAAATATAGTAACTTTCTTCTTCCAAAATTTGGTAGAGAAAAGTTTCAAATTGCGATGAATTCTGACTTGGAACTGGGATGTTTTGAAATTTTCTTCTGAATAAAAATAAAAATTTCTTTCCAAAATCTCCGTTCCATGTCAAAAATGTACTGCTTTAAGTCAAATATTTGTTATGAATCAATTTTCAATAAAGGGTTTTCATCGGTCTTATGGTCCAATGAAAAATAACGATTTTAGGTGTCAAACATAGTTTATCAAAAATTGAAATTATAATTCTTCTAGAAAATTTCCTTTCCCAAAGAATTAAAATTTTTTACTGGAATCCCTGCCAGCATTTTTTTTCATAAATTTTGTTTTTGCTTCTTTACAAATTCCCCCTTCTAACTCAGAATAGGAGTAATAAATATATGAAATTACTATTAATTTGCATATTAGTACATCGAAGTGAAAAATCCCGGTCACTGACTCAAATTGCCGGGGTTTTCCGGTAAAAATTCCCGGTTTTCCCGATTTTCTTGTCAGGTTAGACACCCTGATGAAGGCGGGTAAAAAACTGCAAACAAATGGCCTTTCGTATAATTACTTTAAAACATGGCACTGATGAGAAGGAAATAATCTATGAAATTAGCAAAGTGCAAGATTTAATTAATGAAACTTTGTACATGATTATTATGCATCTCCGGTATTGTGGAAACAGAAGTTTCTGTCGACAACACTGAGCATGCAGAGAATTTCCCATCGGTTAATATGTGCTTTACATTAAATTCAAAAGATCTGATTACTGCCTAAGATTAAATTACAGGATTAAATCGCACGAGGGCTAGACGTTGCTGCATACCAAGTAGGTATCGAATACACCAATGGGAATAATTTGCACTTAACTGCAATAAAACGATAAATCACGCCGCATAATCGATGGAGGATCCCTCCTCGAGACTTTAATTATCATAATTGCGGCAAGAGCTTCTCTATTCCTTTAATATATCCTCAGGTGGGATTCGAAGAAGAGAAAGAGGAACGGTATTCCCGAAGGATACGACATTTATCGACCAATCTTGTATTGAAAAGGAAAATTATTATATATTTTTATATTATTATACATGGGATTCAAATTAGTTCTTGGTTTATTTGAAAAAAAGACGTTTGGAAAGACAAGTAAGGATCTGGCTAGGCCGTGACTAGTTTTCCTTATTTGTAGTCAGACACTAGTGAGAATGATTAGGAGGAATTCGACCTAAGGAAGTAATACACAGTACATAACAAGACTGACTAGACAGTTCCTAACCAGAATGACTCGAGAGTTCCTAACATGCCTAACTAGACAGGTCCAAATCAGATTGGGTCCGAAGGTCCAAATCAGTCCCACTAGATCATTCCGAAATAACTGACTAAACAGTTCCTATTTAACTGACTAGATAGATCCTTATCAAGCAAAAAATATTTTTTACCGAAAGAGATGGATTTTAAACCCAAAAAGACGAATTTTTAAAAAATGAGTTAATTTTTCAAGTTGAAAAGTCTATTGTTTTAGAAAACAATTGCCCTTTAACCCGAAAAGAGGAATCTTTAACAAGAAAGTTGATTTTAAAACAAGAAGATAAATTCTCAACCAAATATTTGAACAAAAAAGTTAATTATAAACTAAGAAAGATCGATTTTTTACCAAAAAATATGACTTTCCTACCATAACAGATGAATTTACAATAAAAAAAAGACCAATTTTTACAAAAGAGATGAATTTTTTACTAAAAAAGTTCAATTTTCTTATTGGGTTCTATTAATTTAGATCGCATTTAAGCAAGAAACAAGAAGAAAGAAAAGTTTCTTGAAACCAGGGAAAAAAAGAATTGTTTAAAAAAGATGAAAAAATGGGAATAGGAGAACGAGTGTAAAGTCTCTATTTTATAAATAATGTTTTAAATTCTAATTTCTCTCTACATTCTAAACATTATCCACAAATTAATTTCGGATAATAGTACTTGTTATCGGTTTAGGACACATAATATGAGTGTCACGCTACTAAAGCTCCAATTGGGGACATTTTTACGGTAATTACCTCTGGCATCTGCTCGGTTAGTACATATTAATTATTATTATGGATGGCACGGGAAATCAGTTTTGTCAGTGCATAAGTGGGTAGGCGCCATGTTTATGTATCAGCGGCATTCATTATGCAAGCGGAATGCAACCTTCCTCCCTTTCTCCCTTCCTCTTCTTTATTTCATTCTCTCCCTCTCTCTCTCTCCCTCATTCATCCCTCATTCCCTTTTCAGGCTGCGCCAGGCGCGCTAATCGATCGCTAAGTTGAGGACGAGGTTCACTAGTTCCCTCAATTCCGCTTTCGCGTCGCTTAAAATTACACCAATGAAAGCCTGTCCTCAAAGGTCCATTGAATTTCCACCGATCCTCTTGAATTTTCCATTCTTCATCCATAAACCACGACACCAAGTCAAACTCCACTTTCAACTTCACAAATGCCATAAATTTATCATAGAAATCTTACGCGGAACCAAATAAAGACAAAAAATATTCCAGCTAAACAATTATTTAATCATTTAAATGGATTTAGGCATTTTTCATTTGATGAAAATAAATCAAAATTATGAAAAATAATAATTCGGAAAAATAAAATTATTCAAAGTCTACCTAGATTACCCTACCCCTCCCCCCTCTCACCACCTTTTCACTTCCCCTAGTATCTCTCACTTCACTTCCCTACTTCCTCACCCATCATTTCCCATTTCCTCTCATCACCCCTATTTCTCTCCACTTATTTTCCCTCACTTCTACTTTCCCAACCCTGATTTTCCATAATTCCCCGCCCATCACTTGCCCACTTCTTATTTCTCCTCATTTCCACTACTTCCCGTCCTATAATTTCCCTTCACTTCAACCTCCTCAGAAAAAGTACGAAGGATGGACGGACGGACTACCCGATCGAAACTGTAAGAGTTTCTGCCAGGGGCTACAAAGCCCTAAAAACGAATGAAGTAATGGTTCATTAGTTCTCTCCTCTTCACTTCTATCATATCCTGTCCTATCAGATCCTGTCATTCTCTACCTCTACTTCCCAACTCCTCTCTCATTTCCCCTCCCTTATTTTACTCCCCCTACTCTCGTACTTGTTTTTCCCATTGATCGATAATTTTACTCCCCCTCACTTACCCACAATAAATTCTCCTATTAACCTCCCCACCTCACTATTCCTACTCTCCACATCTCTCCATCACTTCACCTTCCCTCCCATTCCACCTTGACCCCTCTGCTCTTCATCGCCTTCCCACCGTTCCCTACCTACCCTACTACAATCACTTCACCCCCTCCCACACTTACCCCACTACTCCACTTATTCCCACTATCTGGAAAAAAGTACAAGAAACAGACGGACACACAGAAATCCTTATAGTTTTGGTCAGGTATCCATCCATCCGTCGTACTTTTTCCCAAGAAGAGGAAGTGAGGGAAACTCTTAACTCACAGCTCAAAAAGGGAGTGGAAGCGAGGAGACATGAAGGCAGGTAAGCAGGAAAAATGAGGAAAGGGGAATTAGAAGAAGTAAAGGGAAAATGAGAAAAGGGGTAGTAGGGGACTTAAGGGGAAATAAGTGTGAGGGAAGTAAGAGAAGTGATTTAAAAGAGGCGAGGATAAGTAGGGGAAAGAAGAGGAGCGGGACTAGGGGAAGTGATGAGAGGGGGAAATATATGAGGAAGAAGTTGGGGAAGTGAGTTGGCGAGGGGAAATAGGGGAGGGAAAGTATTAGAGGGGGAGGTTTGAACGACTTATGTCTGAATAGGTGACTAAACCCTTTCTTATATAAAATTATTATTTGTATAAAATTGCAACAAACGTTCAGTTGCATCACTGCAGTTAAAAATTAATCTCGTTTGTTGAAAAATGAACTATTTCGTTAAAAATTCGTTTCATATTCAATTCAACATACTACATACAATAAATTTATTTAAAAGAATATTTCCTACTTTCCACCTTTTGAGGGCATTTTGTGCTTTGACGTCTATCCTTTTCAAAAAAAGACGGAATGATTTTTCCTTCTTTTTGCATGTTCCTTTTTTTTCGTTTCCTTTAAAGAAAAGAATTAGAATCGAAAGCGTGAGATTGGCACGAATCGAAATTACCCACGGGACTTTCCAGTTTGCACGAGAACAATACTGTAAACTTTATTGGCTAAAGTATTGCATTAGACCCAGGACTGCGCCATATTATATCGGTTATCGATTCATCGTTCTTCACTTCTGCTTCTCGATACCTCGGGAACGAAAACCAACTTCGAAACTTTAAGGAGCTCGGAAATGTCGAATATCCAGTATCAGCAAACCGTAAATTTTCTTACAATTTTGATAAAAGTTCCCCGAAAGTTTATATCCTTCAAAATGAATAACTTTAGGAATTTGAAAAATTTTTAATAATCTGAAATTTGAGACAAGAATCTTGTTAAACTTAACAAATTTTTCATCTAGACAAAATATTTTACTTGTCGACTAGCATTACCGCAAACCGGGATAACCGGGGCTACTCACAATTTTATATTTTATAATTTGATTTATTTTCACTTGATGAAAATCCGAAATATTATCGAATATTTTCTCTCAAATAATGAATTTTTTACATTAATGAAATCGTGAAATGTCAATCGTGTTAACTCTGTTCCTATCATTTTTTTTTGTATGTCCAGGTCTCGCTACCATACAGAAAAGTGGGTTTAAGTACAGAATTATATATTGCAATTTTAGCTTTATTGGTCATATGTGTTTAAATTACTCTAATATAACAAATATAGGCTTTCAAATAATAAAATTTTTTCATTTGGTATTCATCAAAATCTATTTTTGCCTTTTTATTGGAAGTGGACGACTTAAGGGGATTTATCAGCGTTCTATAATGGATTGGCAGATTCCGGCCGCACGGTTGAATATTGTCACCTGATATTTTGCATACCTCATCTAAAGACTGTTCTCTTTTGCAGTT
>CAKNXH010052189.1:0-34716 GCA_932178445.1 Andricus quercusramuli | reverse complement strand
TCTTGTTAATCTTTCGTAAATAATTTTTATTTTGTCCGGGAAGGTAGAATGTGGAGCATTAAAGTAGAAGGAAACTAAGCCCCTATTTTGATGCTCCAAGTGGAAGATTTGGAAATTTGTGCCCATTAGAGCGCCAAAGTAGGGGCAAAAATCGCATTGGAATAGCTTCTACTTCAAAACCTTAGCCCCTACAAATGACAGCGTGAAGAGCGTCAAAATAGGGTCTATATTTCGACTCGGGATGCCACGAATATCCCAGGATATTCATGGGACATTTTTCAGGATGTCACATATCCTTCCGAGATATCCTAGGGATATGCTAAGAATATCATTTTGTTGTGAGGATTAGAATTAATTTAAGGTTTTTTAACAGTTATTTAAATTTAATTTTGAAATCATTTTATTTCTTGCTAAAAACGATAGAATTTGAACTTGTAATTGAATTATATTTAAATGCTAGTGAATAATACTTCTTTTGGCTGCTGGTTTACACTATCAGGAATGGCTTTCTTCTATCCCTAGTTGAGGAAGTTTGTTGAATGTCAGGTAGTTCCAGTTGTATTTGCATCTGTCATTTTTTATTAATTTTCGTGCAGAGCAAACTTTACATGTAGCGAGCTTCTCTTTTTTATCCGTATATCCGCATTCAAAAATACCTCTCAAGCCTTCCTTTTTTGTTCTTTTTGTCACTGGTTTCGATGCGTATAAATTTTAATCATTTATCAGTTCATCACTGAGAAGATTAAATTATATAATATATTTAAATATATTGCAAAAAATTGCAAATTATGATTTTTATATTTCATATAAATTCCTTATTTGAGATTTTATTAATAAATTATTATTATTGGTATTTTTAATATTGTTTTATTATTTCAAATTGAGTATCTTGCTTGCAGCAGCTTTTAAACTAAATGCAGAACGTTCGAACGTCAACAGGCAGGGTCGCGTGAATCACTTCTGTTGGATTTGGACGGAGGACGTAACCTGATGCAACTTACGCGCAGAGAGTGCGGTCCTTGAGCCGTTAGTCACGCTTGGTTGAGCAGCCCCGCTTGCGCTCCCCGCATCACGAAACCGCCGATTTAGAATGGAAATAGTCAGACAGAGGAATGGATGAAGAAGCTGGAAGATCTGAGAAAGAGCTGGTTGCACGGAATAATTAAGAAAAACAGCCAAAAAATAACTCCTGAAGAAGGACAATTGAGAAGTAGCGTTGTGGAATAAAGTCCACTTTTTAGATTGGTAGTGGTTAGAGGAAACGGAAGCTTGACGCAAGATCGCAAGCATTTAGAAGTAAGAATAGTAATTAAGACGATATGTAGCAAATAGTTGGTAAAGTAGTTTATAAGGCTTGTTTGTAAAAATAGTGTAGACTTTCAAAACCGTAAAAGGGAGAGAGTATAATAAAAAAAAAGAACAAAACATTAAAATCGTACGTACATTTTCTTGGCTGTAATAATAATTTTCTTAAATAAAGCAGGAAAAAATTAATCTCATGTCTTTTCGAATGAAGTGTCTAGATGTCCACGTTTTCCGACCCCCTTTCCAGCTCTCCCAAAAATTTTGCAAGATTGAGTGCGGCCGACCGACCGTAAGAATATCTTAAGAAAATATAGGAGAAAACAAAGTTTTCATATTTTTGTTTCGGTCTTACGATCCATTTAGAAAAAATTAAAAAAAGAAATCGAGTCAAAATTCCTTTTTCTTGACGTTTCGGCCTCATCTGTGGGCCTTCATCAGAAACAAACATCTGTTATAAAAGTTTAAATAATAATTAATACTAATAAAAAATACATACAAAAAATAAATTAGTTGTTTGAAAACAAAGTTTTACCTGAAAGAATATTTGGAGTCAATCATAAATATACGTCGAAGCGAATGACAACATTTTAAAATTTTGTAAAGTCAGATTATTTTGAAGTTTTAAACATCTTTATGAAGTTTGTAAAAAAAGTATTGGGAAACTATAAAGTCCAAGGAACTTTCCCAATATGTTCAGAAAGGTTCACATTTTGTAATTAAAATGCTGTGAAACAGCTAACAAACTGATGTGACGTGAACAAACAAATAAATGAGTATATTGCAAGGGTAGTATCTTGGTGGCCGCAAATTTAGATGATTACAAGTCAAATATTGAAAATCTTTAACAGAATAATACTTTATATAAAAAAGTTAACACTAGTTTAGTTCCGTCCATAGAGGAAAAATGTAATGATATTATTTCTAGATGGGGAAGAAAAGATACATAAATGAAAATTTAGCTTATAATTCAAAAAACCATGGTTGTATGCCAGCAAAAGCATATGCCCTTCCCAAAGTTCACAAACTAGAATTAAAATGGAGATTAATTGTCTCTACTATTGGTTCTCCAATTTACAATTTAGCAAAATTCGTATTCAACCTACTAAAGCCTGTATCTGGAAAAATTGATTCATTTATTAGAGATAGTTGGAATTTTAAAGAAAAAATTGATAATTTTATTGTTCCTAACACACATTCACTCGTTTCACTAGATGTTATATCTATGTTCGATAGCAGTCCCTTGGATTTAGTTTTGGACGTTATAGAAGAAAAATTACAGTTACATACAAATTTAACTAAAATATCAAACTCAGAGATTTTAACAGCTGTCAGAACGGTTTTTAACAAGACTGTTTTTTCATTTAATAACAAATTTTATAAACAAATTTCTGGTTGCCCGATGGGTTCACCTTTATCACCTATTGCATCCAATCTTGTTTTAGAAGATGTTGAAAATAGAGCCTTATCTAAATTAAACTTTAAACCACTTTTCTTTAAGCGTTATGTGGACAATATTTTTACTATTGTTCCTACAGATAAAATACAAGAACTAATTAACACATGTAATAGTATAGAAGAATCTCTACAGTTTACTTTGGAAATAGAAAATAACAATACTCTAAATTTTTTAGATCTGTCGATTAAAAAAACTAATCATGGAAATTTAATTACTAATTGGTTTAAAAACCCGTCATGGTCAGGCCAGTATTTGAATACTATTCTCACCATCAATTTAGTCAGAAAATTGGATTAATTAAAGGTCCTTGAAGAAAGAGTACGTGAAATTTACAACAGCTCAATTAAAGATAAAAAAAAGAAAAAATGGTTTGAAAATTATAGACAAACTGATTTACGCGTTTCATTATCTTATGTACAAGGGTTATCAGAAAGATTAAAAAATGCGTTAAAAAAGTTTGCTATCAATGTATATTTTAGAAATGATCACACATTAAAAAAATGTTTCACTAACATAAAAGACTCCGAAAAAAATGATAATATCTCTAATGTTGTTTATTTAATAAAATGTAAAGGATACAGTAAAGTTTATATAGGTGAAACTGGTCATCGGTTAAAAAATAGAAGATTCCAACATAAAAGGGATCGTAGAATTGGTAACTTAAATACGGGCCTCTCACAACATTCTTGGAATTTTGATCATTAGTTTGATTTCGATTTTGAAAATATTAAAATTCTCGCTAAAGAAAAAAACTCTTATAAAAGAAAAATTCTAGAATCAATTTTCATAAATAAATATATAAAAGTATCTATTAACTTAAAAACTGAAATTCTTAACATAAATCAATATTATAATAGCATCATCAATTAAATTGAATCCCCATTACATTTGGCGCGCTTTTCATTTGGAATTGATTTAGTCCACCTATCACTACAGCTTTCTTAGGCTTTTCATTTGGAATTTATTTGGTCCATCTATTTTGGTAATTTTGAACTTTTTTCAATTTTCTTTGTGGATTTTTAAAGAACTTAGTTCTCCCTACAACCTCCTGCCAAGAAAATTAAATTATGTCAATTGATTCAACACCTTTTCGTACGGCACAACTTAAACTGGAGTCCCGCTTGACCCGGCGTTTCAGGGGTACCCTCTATGGCCTTCACGGTAAATCGCGAATCCAGTGAATTCACAGATCGCGTACAGTTCAGCGTGTATTGGAGCAAGATATGTTTATGTTTTGCGACTGTTACAGCTGACCTGCATCGATATGAGGTAACCGCAAAAGTTTGTTGTGTCCGCGCGATAACATGGACGCGTGTTCGGAAGTCGTTACCAAGGTCACTACTTCAGTTATAAATGCATTTCGGGATTATAATTAGTGCCGTCTAAACTATAGTCTATACCGTGAATATAAGGTAGATTTTGTTTATATTATCTATCAAAGTGAAATGATAATTCATAATTACAGCTTAGAGTGGTTGTGCAAAATAGCGACTGCCGACTATATCGGTGAAAACTGCTCATCCGCAAGTAAGCACCACTTGAAAATTGGTACTAGTAACGGTCAATGACCGTCACATTCAGCTCCCTCTTCATGTAACATTGACTGGACCGCGAATGGTGTGCGTTACCAAGAATGGGTTGCATACGTGATGATTTTCCTAAAATGGCTAAAATGGCGAGTTTTGGCACTTTTCATTTCAATTATCTCAAAAATCTGACAATCGGAAAGATTCCACCTTCGGATCTGTATACAGTGACCAGAAATCCATGGGAAATTATACATATCATCCATGTATACCATTAAGCCATTTCCCTTTCGGGGTAGGCGTGACACTACCCGATTCGGGTAGTGTTTCTAGGTAGATAGTTTCTTGTAGTAAAGAACTACAAGTGTGGGCTCACCACACCCACGACGCCAACAACACGCAGTAGTATTATTCCTGAATGGTCACCCATCCAAGTACTAACCGCGCTAAACACTGCTTAATTCAGTGATCTAACGAGAACTGGGTTTTTCAGCGTGGTATGGCCGTATCCATGCTGCAATTAAAATGCCGACCTGGTATCACGAGTCGAAATTTAGACCCTACTTTGACGCTAAAAATGTCCGTAATCGGCCGTTTTTCCACGTTCAAAGTCAAAGTAGGGTCTGTATTTGGAGTACATTAGACCCTCCTTAGAGCCTCCAAGTACTACATGTAGGACGTGTAGGATCGAAGCAGGTTTTCTATAATAATCTCACCAGTATGGATGAATAAAAATAACCATTTGTTATTTATTACAAAAGATAAATAACAATATCTGTGATATTGAAAAATCCGCAAGTACCAAGGATCGAACCTAAGTTCGCATGCACGCACGCACTGAGTTTATCTACCTAACGCATAACGCCCCAAACGATTCAGCTAACAGAGCACGTTAGTATGTCTTCAATAAAAATGATTAGAACATGTCTGATATTTTGAGGTCAAAAATCTGTTTTGATGCAAAACAATTATTTGAAGAATTTCTGAAGAGTTCAATATAAATTTTTTTGTTTTAATGAAATATTCACAGTTACACGCTTTATAAGAACTTGAGGCTAGATATCTAAATTTCATTCTGTGTAATTTATTATTTTAACGAATAAAATGTCAAAAGTGGCGATTTCAACAATAATATTTTTTGATTGCTCTATGAGCAAAGACTTGAAAAAACTTATCGGGCGTCATAATTGATGCAAGCACACTGAAAAATACAAATATTTAAGTTAAGATTCCACCTCATTTATTGTAATTGAATTATATACATAATAATATAACAGAAAATTTGTGCGCAGTACTCGACCGCAGAACAAATTTGTTCTCAACTGAAAATTCAGACAATTTGTATGAGAATAATATTCATCAGAAAATAAGGTAATATTAACAATAAAATTACTGTTTTTACAACAAATTGTCTCGTCGTCTCCCAATTCGAGATGAGCAGATAATTATTTTTCATATGCTTGGCTTTTTTAATTTCCAACGAATATTATTTTAACAATTAAAACAGTAAGCATGACTGTCAAATATGAACAATTTCATTCATCATTTATAAAAATGTTTATAACAACGCAATAGAGTGCGACGATGGTAGTGGGGATCAAGGCGTAGTCTTTGGATCCACTCTGTCGGCTTGCGAGCTCGATTCCAGCCTCGCACTCCGGAAGAGCCTCGGCAGTCCATGCGGTGAACGCTTGCCTAGCAAGGGAGTTGGGCAACTCCGGAGAGTCGTGGGACCAGTACCTCTAGAGAAAAAGGTTCTCCAAGTAGGTACTTAAAACTGTTGCTCTTGGTGGTTCGGAACCCACCTTAAACTGTAGGGTCCCCCTCCCACCACCAAGTAAGTGTGTGGGGTGTGTGTAAAGGAATAGGGAAGAGATAAAAGAAAAATGTAAACCCTTAGGGGACACATTAGCAGCTTCCATTTCAACTTAGAACAACGCAATAACTCACAATATTGAGTAATTGTTGCATGCTGAATATTATTCTCATACAAATTTCAAGTATTTTCTGGTAAGAGAAAATATTTTTCTGTGATTGAGCATTGCAAAACAGTAATTATTCATAAATGAATAATTCATGACAATTAGATTGAATCACGAGCTAAATATTTTCTTCATTTAGTGTAACTGCAGTTAAGAAGATACATAAGGAGTTGATTTAACCTAAGTAACAAATATTTGTTAGATTATTATTATAAAGTTTATAAAGCGTCAAAGTAGAATCCTCAGTTCGAAGACTGTAGGCTAAAAAGATTCAAAGTAGGGTTAGCATTTAAGCAGAGCTCAAACAGCGTCAAAGTAGGGCCTTAAGTTATACAAATATGCTCGCAAATCTGTGGGTTGTTCCAAAGATTCAAGGTAGGTTCAGAGAGGTGTTAAAGCGTCAAAGCCGGTTCTTGAATTCACATATAAAGACTATGCTTCTAAAGATTCAAAGTAAGGCCTGTAAATTGAAATGGAGTCAAAGGAGGCTCTTCTAATGTTTTCTTTTTTAGGAGTTGAGAGTGTAAAGTAGTTCAAAGTAGGGTCTAGTAGCAGTTTCAAAAGAAGAGTCTAAATTTCGACTCGAGATTAGTACAAATGTTTACTACAGTAATGGTGAACGACTTTTCACTACTGCAATTAGAAATTTCCTAATGATTCAGATTTCGATATTATATTTCCTGTTGGTTCGAATGTTACGTTCTCAGTTGACTGAAAATTCACAAAGGAAAACCGTAGAATCATTCAACGAAAAACGCACTCGAAATCTCGCTTAATAGAACAAGAATGCAGGTGTTGCGCGTATACCTACGTGAGACACGACGTCCACTTGTTTGTGCGTTGATTTCCTACATAACAAGCGCAGCAACGCGGAGACTCATAGTCTCGTTATTCCTTTTTCCGCTCTCGAGAAGAGCACCAGGAGTTTTCCTTTTGAAGCGAGCTGTTATGCATGAGTCCTCGTAAATATCATGGGGCTGGCTCTGGCTGTAGTGCCTTCTGCATATTCATTTTGACTCTCTGTACACGTATACACGAGGTCCACGGTTGAAATAATGGTCCAGGATTTTGCAAACAAGCGATTTTCTCAGTGCTCCTTTTTCCATTTGGACATTTCATGCCAACCATGAGCTTACGCCGTAAATGCACCACACGTAAGCCCATATGAAGGGTGGCAGATTATAAGGAGGTAAGGGACAATTTTCCGAAAACTTTTTTTTTCATAGAAAATTCTTATAAAATCCAATACACATATTGTTAAAAGAATTTGTTCGATATTGCATTTTTTAAGTTAGCAATAAAAAATTAGTTGCACAAAAAGAGGTAAGCGACCACAAACCTTAAGACAATAAGAGGTAAGGGACCTCAAACCTTAAGACCGCTTCCTTCTCATATTCCTGTTCCCAAACTTCATGTTATACCTAAAATAAATATATGTTTCACGTTTGAGCCACAAAATCAATTTAAACTACTTTTTATTCATTCACACACTTTTTCGTCTCCTGCAAACTCCATTTCCTCGGAAGTAAATAAATTTCTTCCATTAAACTTTTATTTTCTGTATTCAGCATACCCATATCTTGGGAGCATACGTATCTTTTTTTTAATTCAAATTTAAATTTTTTATTGCGATTTGAAGCCAAATTTCAGATGCGATAAAATTCTAAACCTCAAAACTGAAACCTAATTTTCTCAAAATTGAATTACCTTTTTTTCATCAAACTTGTTTCCCTGTGTGAAAAAAAAATGTCAACCCGATTTTGTTAACTTTATACTATATTACCTCATAGCTGGTAAGTTATATGTTATCAAACTTTTTTGCTATCGATTCAGGAATGCGTCAGCTCGGAAGCGTATTTTTGTTTTTCGTTTTAATTGCGAATTCGCCCGAATCGAAATATAGGCCCTACTTTGATGCTCTAAGTGGGAGTATTGCTTTTACTTTGAAGCTGCTTATTCTGCTAGCTCCTACTTAGCCGCTCTTAAAGATATTTTCATTCTATTTTGCTTCTACATAAGTCTTAGCCCCTACATTGCAGAGCTTGTCTCTACGTTCTTGAGTTTTATTAACGTCTCCTTCGAAGCTCTATAATCTTCACAGAATTTTTAAGTTCTCTTTTAACGCTGTGTAACTTTTTGTATATTTTTAACTCCTCCTTAGACACTTCTCAATCTCTAAATTTCAAAAATAATTTTTTTAACTCCACGATAAGCACTTCCTAATCTCTGTATAACATTTTATAATAATTTTTGTTAACAAAAATCGAATACAAAGTTTGATATGATATCAAGACATCTATGCCAGAGGAAAATTGGCTCAACACTAATGTTTTATCTTTCCTTTTTCATAATATTTATCTTTGTTGTGAATTGTAATTTTAAAATTTGTTAAGTTGAATGGAGGGTCTTGAATGAAAGTTCTAACCCTAAAAGTCGATCTCTTCACATTTCTTAAAAAATATCGTAATCATAAGCAATTCCATGTCAAATCATCTCAAGGATTTCAGCTATTGTTAGTAATTCAGAGGAAAATTCTAGTATACGTTCTTCAAGGTGTTGAAAGAAAAACGCTAGAATAATGTTTTTCTTAATCCAAAAACTTGAGGGGCATTCAAAATTGAAAATTTTGGTCCTCTTTTCTAAAATTTTCAAAACTTTCGTGATTTTAGTGATATACAGGTCATTTTTTTTAATTATTCGTAATAGGACGCAGTTAAAAAATATATATTTCTAAAACTGCGTCCTATTACGAATAATTGAAAAATAGACCTTAATATAATTAAAATCACCAAAGTTATGAAAGTTAAAGAAGAAAAGACCAAAAATTTTAATTTTGAATATTTCTTAAGTTTTTGGATTTTTTCAACAATTATTTTGGGTTTTTTCCTTGAAACATCTAAGAGGATGGACTCTAGAATTTTCATCAAAACTATTAACAATGGCTGAAATTCTTCAGATGATTTGACATGGAATTGCTCTTATGTATTTTTTACTCTGTAGAGTAACTTCTTTTATGAAATAGATAGGATAGCGACTACCACGTGCCTATAACTGTATAATGTTATCTTTGATATTATCTTCATATATTTCTTCTTTTGCTACAGTCGGCACCAGGTGCCGTTTGTCTGATTGGGCTGTTTTTAATGACAATGGTCCTGAAAGTAGACACACGGTTAGAAATAAAGAAATGAACATTTCTCCGATATGATCACACCTGGAATCTAACAGCTTTGACGTATTATTAAATTTGATTTATTGACTTCGCTCTCTTTGCAGTTCGCATACAGTAACTGAAATTTTAAATTTTCACGCTCAAATATGGCGTCGCTGCCTTGACGCCTGCGTTCGCGTAACAAATACTTTGTTGTTTCCTCCAAGGTCGAACACCGCAGTTTGTAGAAATGTCAATTTTATTGGTTATAGTCAAAGAAAATATCTTTGTTTTCGTGATAAATATTAAAATAATAATATCTGAAATGGCTTCAAGAGAAAAGAAGTATGCGCTGGTCTGGTGGATAGATGATAAAAAACAATATGTCATTCTATTATCAATGATTCCGATGGAAAGTAGAGAAGTAGGCTGAGGAGCTCTTTTTAAGTCAAATAATATGAAAGAAAAAAAAAACAATTCAGTTGGAAGCAAAGGTTCTAGCTATTAGCGGTAAATAGATCACTTTACTTTACAGTGTACTAAATGATTACATTTTTTCATAATAATGACTCGAAATCTAACTTACTTGCATTCGATTCAACCAAAAAATACTTTGTATACATATTATTTCATGATTACTTCCTTATTTTTTTTGCAAAATCCTCAAAAGATAATTTTATTTCTATTAACTTCCATTACTTATTTACAGAATTTATTAAAAATAATTCATAATGTTTTCATCCCAATACCACAATAAATAATATTGCCAATATTTAAATCTTTACAACTTATTTTAATAATTTTTTTTCAAATATCCCGCCATTTAAATTTTCTTTAATCGTATTTATTTTCAAAATTGTACCCTATTATGTCATTTATTTTTTCTTGTTCGATTCTGAAACTATTTAACTTTATTCTTCAGGCGACCGAATCCATTTTAAATCAGGCAGGGTTCTGCATTTCGAATCGCAGAATCTCTCGGGAGGAAATATGTTGTTTTTCGGAGGTTATTAGGCGATACGTATTTTTCCGATTTGCAAAAAAACAATCCCAAAAAGTTAGGCGTATTTGAATTTTGTGCTTGAATTTTGTGCAAAAACTCAATTTTTTTTCAAACCTCTATAACTTTTGACCTAATTGAGTGTTCATTATTTTCTGCCAAAGCGCGACAGAACATTGAAAAAAGGTTTAAAATTAACAAAAGGGTTTTTTCTTGAAAAATGAAAGATCGATTTTCTCAAAAAACCCACTTTAAATTTTTTGCCATTTTTTAAACTTTTACTCTGATAATGAAGATAACTTGTAAGTTTGCTGGCATGATGCTTATAAGATGCCTTTCTTCTATGATTAGAAACTTTTCAAAACTTTTTGGAAAAATAGAAAAAGTGTGGTTTTCCAGAAAATATATTTTCTCATGTTTTCAAAATTCGAAGAAACAAATGAAAAAGATTTTCTTGAAAGCCCCACACTTTCTATTCTTCTAAATGTTTAATTTTCTGCTAATATATCAAAGGCGTTTTATAAGCACCTTGCGAGCTAAACTATTACCGAAGCACGAGCTCAAAAAAAAAAAAAAAATTGGCAAATATTTTAATCTGGGTTTTTTGAGAAAATCGATTTTCAATTGTTTGATAAAAACCGCTGCCATTTTGTTAATTTTGAACCTTTTTTTAATTCTCTATCGCATTTTAAAAAAAGAAGATAAACGCTATTCGAATATGAAAGAAAATAATGAATATCTTCATTAGGTCAAAAGTTATAGAGGTCATGGCCACAAATTAACATAATTGTGATTTAAATCCAGATTTCATTTTTATTCTATATTTTTTATTAAGAATACAACACAGTAACATTTTTAAGTGACGGGGCCGTCACCCAACTTAATTTTTTTACTTAGTACTATTGTAGTAATAATAATCACTTTCTTAAGATTATTACAAATTTATTATTTTGAAAGAATATTAAAATGTATAAACGTCTTCTACGTATATGTGATTGAACAATAAAAATAATTAATAAGTTCATATTTATATGGGTTCCGAAGGCGAAAAACCCACATTAGTACAAGTGGAATCGCAAAACAAGGAAAACGAGCAGGATAATCAAACTTATGCTGTTCTATAATATGTGTACTTCGATATTTATATCCTAATATGTTTTACTTCATTATAGAACTTCGTTCGTTTTTGAAACACACTGTTACAGGTTTATGATTGTTCATTTTGTGATATCAACAATTACTTCGTTCTATTCTAAAAGATTCTAATAGAAAAATTATAAGAAAAAAAGGATTTATAACTCATCAGTGGAAGGAATATAAAAGTGCACGGAAAACATATTAATTGACGAAAGATTGACAAAAGTTGAGTGAAACGAGGACACTGTGACATTGTGTACATATTTCATAGAATTTTGCATCTTCATTTAACAACAAATAGTAGTTTTCATTTTAAGTTGCATAAAACTTAGGATCTGTTGACGAATGAAGAAACCAAAATTATGTTGTATATTCATTTATTCAATATTATACACGTTGTTTTCAATGTTCAATAAGAAATTTTTGTTGAATGATTATGCAAAATAACTTAAAATATTGCGCAAATGTCGCTATGTTTTCGTCATACTCTACTCTTGTTAATCTTCCGTCAAATAATTTTATTTTATTCGGGAAGGTAGAATGTGGAGCATTAAAGTAGAAGCAAAAATTAAGCCCCTATTTTGACGCTCCAAGTGGAAGATTTTGAAATTTGTGCCCACTAAAGCGCCAAAGTAGGAGCAAAATTCGCATTGGAGTAGCTTCTACTTTAAAACCTTAGCCTCTACAAATGACAGCGTGAAGAGCGTCAAAGTAGGGCCTATATTTCGACTCGGGCGATTACTGGTATATACCTTCTAAATGCAACGCAATCGTCACTCATACGTGACTTTTCGTGTATGACTAACACGGTATGAAAGAATAGCAAGACATAATACATTTATTCTGAAATGGTTTGAAATATGTAAAAACCTTTTTTATATAGATTTTTATATACTTTGTATTCAATATTGTTGAAAAATGAAAAAGATTCATTCACTTTCTCGGCAGAAAATTTTTATTTTTTACATTTTCATTACAATAGCCAATCATTACCCACACACGCCACTCTTCAATAAAGTTAGATATCAAAATAAAAACAAGGACAAGTTGTAGCACAATGAACAATGGAGACGGCGATTTGTCAAGCTCAGCTTAGAGGGCAGCACCGTGAGTGGAGATATACCTTGTACACAAGAACAAGGCATTAGCTACGGTTTCCTTAGTTTTTTATTATTTGGAAAGCGATTTGCTCCCTTATTTGGACACCGAAATGCCACATGCAAACCTGGTATTTCGAAAATAGTGCTTGAAGCAATCACCCCAACGCTGCGTTATGAAGGACTGATATAATTCGAACAGCAGACGTTACCACCGTTGGAACCGTCGGCGTCATCTTGTGCATCTCCACGCGCACTAGCGACCCTAGCGGCCGCAAGTGTCAGTCGCCGTCCCTATTAATGCGCTCTCTACGAAAAATTGAGCAAAAGCAGTTGTCAATTGGCTGAAAGTTCGGTTTTTCTTAAAAACATAAGCTTTATGATACACAATAGGAAGTCTGAACAAAAAGTATTGAACATTTTCTTAGTTTCTCATGTATTTCTCAAAAGAATTCCGCAAACACAGGACAACGTGAGTCAACGTGAACTTTGGCTAGACCCCCCGGCCACCCTCGTGAACAATTGTGGACTTTTCTCATACCTCCAGCCCCAACTGTCCACGTGGTATATGGATGACCCCTAGCCATATTTTCGACATCGAACCTACGCTGCGTAGCGACCTCTAAATTTTTTTCTCCAAAATCCCTGTGCGGCCTTGTTGGTAACAGTCCACCGTGCTGTTGATTTCGTGGTGACGCAATAAATGTAGTCTTATTTATCATTTGTTTGCACCTGATTATGAGAGCTGCTTCTGATGCGGTGCACTCGTATTTAAAGAAATTGAAGCATTATGAAAAAAAATAGGATATACATGTATGTATGTATGTATGTATGTATGTATGTATGTATGTATACCATTTAGCATTTCCCTTTCGGGGTAGGCGTGACACTACCCGATTCGGGTAGTGTTTCTAGGTGGATAGTTTCTTGTAGTATATAACTACAAGTGTGGGCTCACCACACCCACGACACGCCAACAGCACGCAGTTAGTAGTATTCCAGAACGGTCACCCGTCCAAGTACTAACCGCGCCCAACACTGCTTAACTTCAGTGATCTAACGAGAACTGGTCTTTTCAGCGTGGTATGGCCGTTGGCCATACATAATTGAATTTATTTATGTATTGAGTGATGGCCCACAGTGAGAGAAAATCTCATTTTGTGGCCAAAATCCATGTATAAAAACCAGACTAGCTGACGGATTTTGATAAAAATTAAAGGGTATATATTGAACATATCCTAAATTTTAATTTAACTATAACAGTCAGGGATTGACATTTTGCGGCCCCAGGGGGCACTAAACCCAAAAATGAGTTGAATCCCGATGGATTTGTTAATATATAGGTAGAATTCTGAACACAAAATAACTGATGTTACTTGTATTATGCATAAAAAATGTTTTTGTAAAGCAATATTCAAGTCCGAGCCATCAGCCGAGAGAAAATCTCATTTTGCGATAAAAAATCTATGAAATTCACAGAATTAAACGTATTGTAATTGAAAATTGGAGGGTAGCAATAGAGATGCTTTAGATATCAATTTAATTGTGAAGAGTCAACTTCGGCCAGTTTTTGGACACCAAGGAGGCATCAGACTTCAAAAAAATTCGTCTAATTATAGAACATTTTTATTATATACCCTATTATCTTGTCGAAATGATAGTGATCCGAGAGAAGTCAAAGACACCTTCTGAGACACTTTAAATGATACAATAAGTTACTTGCCATCATGGTGAAATATCATTCTGCTAGGAGATATGAACGGATGAGTCGGCGTCCAACGTCAGGGTACAGATCCAGAAAGGGCGCTAGGTAATTTTGGGGATCCAAAAAAAAATTATACCAGAAAAAAATTAGTCTGCGTATGCTTAGAAAAGGGCATATTTATTACAAACACTTGGTTTAGACATAAAATGATCCACATGTACACCTGGCGCAAAGGAAATATCCACAGTATAATTGACTTTGTTATTGCGGATGAAGATTAAGAGAACTAGTTAAAGATACAAGGGTCATGAGGGGTTCCGAATGCAATACTGATCATTACCTTTTAGTCTGCAAAATAACCTTAGGGCGGGGATGGAGAACAAAGAAAACAAAGAAAACGAAACAAACACGAATAAAAATTGGAAATTTACAGATACCAGAAGTGCAAATAGAGTTTCAAAAGAGGTTAACTGATCGCATAGATAGGGCAACGTGGGAAGCGCTTATAAGCAATAAAGATATAGAGGGCGCGTGGACTTTATAACGGAATATCATTGTCAAAACTGCGACCGAAGTATGTGGTACGGCGGTTGTAGGAAGAAAATCTGGTGACGCATGGTGGAATGATGAAATTGAGGCAGCCCAAAAAGAAAAGAAAGTAGCACACAATAAAACGTTGAACATGACAGGTCTTAGCGATGAGGAGAGAACTAGACTTAAAAATGATTACAGACACAAAAATAGGACAGTTACACGACTAGTCAAAGAGAGTAAAGAGAAAATCAGAACAGAACAAGAGAACAAAATAAAAAACTGCTTTGAAGAAATTATGAAACTATTATATAAATAGTTGAAGGAAAGTAAAAGTACAGAGTTTGTTAGCATGAGAAACAGTAAAGGCGAAATGCTATATGATATAGACGGGATAGTAGACGCTTTAAAAGACTCTTTTAAAGAACTATTAGGAGGTGAAGATATAGGGCAACAAAACTGCGACATAGAACATAATGCACTAGAAAACCCAATTAAAAAAGTCTGTGTCACTGAGGTCAGAGATATAATTAAGAACTTGAAAAACGGTAAGGCTGCGGGTGTAGACAATCTTAGCGCTGAAATGCTTAAATACGGTGGCGAGCACATACCTCAGAGGTTGTGCAAATTAATAAATTTATGTATCGAAACGGGTAAGGTCCCAGACGATTGGAGAAAAACGATCATCGTACAAATATACAAAAGAAAAGGAGATAAAAGCAACTGCAGTAATTACAGAGGTATCAGCCTACTAAGTACCGTAAGTAAAATATACTCAAAAATACTTATCCGTAGGGTAATGGAAATTACAGAAGAGAAAATATGGGAAGTCCAAAGTGGATCTATGCCAGGAAGATCACGTTCAGATCGGATATTTAGCCTAAGACAGGTCACAGAAAAAAGTTTGAGAGTAGGGAAGAAAGTCTTCTGTGCATTTATTGATCTAGAAAAAGCCTTTGACAAGGTAAATAGAAGTAAACTTTGGGAAGTCCTTAAAGAGTATGGAGTAAATGGAGGGCTCCTACAAGCAATAAAAACAATATATACAGGTAGTAAAGCGAGTGTAAGGGTAAATGGGAAACAGAGTGAATGGTTCGATATTATGCAAGGCGTGAAACAAGGATGCGTTATGTCCCCGTGGCTATTTATCATATTCATGGTTAAGTGTCTAAGAACTGCCCTCTTAGACGAAAAAGGTGTAGATCTCGAAACCGTCAAGGTACATGGGTTGGCTTTCGCAGATGACAAGATTGTTATGGCAGAATCAGTCGAAGACTTGCAAAGAATGTTGAATAAACTTAATACAATCATGAAGAACATGGACCTCAAAATTAACGTGAATAAAACGAAAGTCATGGTGATTGAGAGCGAAAGTGAGAAAAAAATATGCAACATTGTCCTAAATGATGAAAGATTAGAACAAGTTGACAAGTACGTATATCTAGGTAGTCTATTCACTAACGACGGAAAAATAGATGGGGAATTAGATAGGCGCATAAATAAGGGTGAGCAGGTTATCGGTAGAGCAGGGTTCATCCTCACAAATAAAAACATATCAAAAAAAGCTAAAATGGCCATACCTAACTCTATTTTCGTACCGACTGTACTATACGGTAGCGAGACTTGGACCTATCAAGAAAAGGACAGGAGTAAAATCAACGCCATCGGCATGAAACCTCTGTGCATAATATGCGGGAAAACACTGATGGACAAAGTACGAAACGAGACAATTCTCAAAGAATGTGGTACAGGGGAGACACTAGTTGACATATGGGAAAGAAATCAGCTAAGGTGGTTCGGCCATCTTGAAAGACTGAAAGATGAACGACTGACCAAGCAAGTGTATAAAGGTAAAGTAAATGGCAGAATGCCCAGAGGTAGACCGCCGAAAGAATGGCTAGAATCTGTGAATGAGACACTAATACGAAGAGACATAAGAAGCCATAGAAATACAAGAGCCTGCATGAAAAAATGCATGGACGTGAATGAAGCTAGAGTAGTATGCCAGGACAGAAATGTGTGGCGACAAATATTTTGTGAACAGAGTGACAATAGAGTGAATAGTGCCTGAAACAAAGACCTTGGATACTAATGATCGCTAGAGAGATTGATCAGCAACCTGGGTCGGAGCAGTGTTGCGGAGTGAATGTGTCATTTATATAAATAAAACGAGAACTCCAGATCAATCTAAAACATCTATACCTAACACCTATATACCCATTTACCCTATACCCATATACCGATCTACCTCATACCTATATACCTATTTCACTACTTTCCAACCGAGCAAGTCACACCTACCCCGAACTTTTCGGCGCCAGGGCCAGATAAAATCAACAGCTTTTGGTGGAAGAAGTTTACTTCTACGCACCAACATCTAGCTCGTATATTTACTACTTTCTTAAACGGAGAACAACCCGTCCCGCAGTGGCTAGTGGAAGGACGCACGGTATTGATCTCTAAGGCCGGAGATTTGTCATGTCCAAAGAACTACAGGCCCATAGCTTGTTTAAACACCAGCTACAAGCTATTCACTGGCATCCTCAAAGAGAGGATATTGACATCTATCGAGCCGGTATGGAGTGCAATAGTCGAACAACGTAGATGCAAGAGAGGGCTGGCAGGTTGCAGGGAGAACCTGTTAATAGACAGGTGTATTACTCAGGACTCGATTAGGTATCGACGCAATCTGTCCATGGCTTGGATTGATTACCGTAAGGCATTCGATAATACCAACCATGAGCTTCTTATCAAGCTCCTTGAGTGCAAGGAGGTGCATCCAAAAATAGTGAGATGCATAAAAGAGCTTATGCTCTTGTGGCGGACAAGATTTGTCATAACATCTGACAAAAGACAAGTGACTACAAGCTTTGTCACATATAAGAGGGGGTCTTTCAAGGAGACTCTCTAAGTCCGATACTTTTCTGCATCTCCCCCTTGCCTCTATCTATTGTGCTCCGAGGCAAAAGCTCTGGATACCTATGTGGCCCGCCGAACAGAAGAGAATATAAGGTTAAACACCTTTCATACATGGACGACCTTTAACTCTTTGCTTCCCCAAAAAAGGACCTTAACATCCTTGTAGATGCAGTAAATAGGTATTCTAAAGCGATTGGCATGAGCTTCGGACTGGACAAGTGTGCCTGCGTCCACCTACACCAAGGAAGACTAGAAACTACATCATCCAGTGACGATCAGGATGTTCAACTCATAGGCGGAAATACCATTCAACATCTTGGTATTGGAGAAACATATACATATCTTGGAATACCGCGAGCGGAAACCCAAAATGTGCATAACTTGAAAACGGCCCTTGGAAAAAGGTATCACCAAATTCTCAGGAAAATTTGGGCTTTCGAATTATCTGGAAAGAATAAGATCCAGGCGACCAATATGCTAGCCGTTCCTATACTGCTCTACACGTTTGGTGCAGTAAAATGGAACGTCGATGAGTTGAAGCAACTTGATCGAAGCACACGCAAGATGATGACAATACATCGAAGTCTTCATCCTAGATCTTCCGTACCTCGGATATATCTCCCTCGCGATAAAGGGGGTAGAGGCTTGCTAAGCTTAGCGTGTCTTCATCGAAGAACGGTTCTGGCTACAGCCTGCTCAGTTCTAAAAAGCACGGATTCCCTTATGCGACTTGTACATCAACATGAAGTCGCCAGTGCTGCGGTGTTTTTATACCATGCAGCAGATAGGGCCGCAGAGGAGCTTGACCTCCCATTTAATTCCAGCGACATTACACATGGCCTAGCATCACTAACACCTCTGGTGCTCAAAAGTCGTATACAGGAAGCAGAACATACGCTCCTACTAAGAGAACATGCGGAGAAACCCCTCGACGGCATCCTACGTAGAGAAGAGCTCTCGATGGGTCTGTCCAACATGTTTCTTAAGTCTGCTGGATTGAGATCGGAGACCGAGGGATTTCTTTTTGCTTGTCAAGACGGCGTCATAGACACCTTAGTTTACCGCGAGCGCATAATGAATGTACCTGTACGCGATACCAACTGCCGAGCGTGCAAGCAAGAGCCCGAAACACTTGTACATGTTCTCAGTGGATGCTCTAAATATGCACGCTGCGCGTACATAGAGAGACCCAATGCAGCTCTAAAAGTGATATATTACCATCTTAGGCATTTCTATGGTGTTGATCTATTGCCCGTCTTGCCATACGCCCAGGGGGAACTCGAGTCAGTTGTGGAGAATGATCAGTATAAGATCTACTGGAATTTCTCATTCTCCACCACTCAACGTATCAGTGCTACGAAGCCTGACATTGTCCTCCAAGATCTGGAGAACAAGATCATTTACGTGATTGAATTCTCGGCACCAGCCGATGGTAATATCACGGCAAAGGAGGGAGAAAAACGGGCGAAATATCAAGCACTTCTTTTCGAGCTGAGTAGGCTGTACCAAGGCTACAAAGTCCATCTTATAATTCTCATAATCGGCTGCCTTGGAGGTATGAAAGCTTCATTTATTAGCCAACTCAACAAGATTCCGGCTTGCCAGCGTCACGCTCATTTCATCGCGAACCTGATGCAAAAGGCTGTTCTCCTGGGATCACTCCATCTGGTCCGTCAACACTGTTCCTCTTAAATTCTGAAAAGATTGGTAGCTCTAAAAAAGCATCCAGAGATGAAACCTTCATCTCCAGCTGTCTTGTATGCCGCGTAAGGTCATCCGCGGCTAGAGACCTGACTCCAAGGAACAGTGTTGCCCGATGTTATCACGCGTAATCTTCCCGCTCTTGCTTACCTTCTAGGGCAGAAGGAGCAGAAGCGGATGACGTACACGTTCCAGTAGCTTTGGGATTGGTTTCATTTGGAATCATGATCGAAGCTGCTGGAGCCTACAACTTCTCAAAGTAATTAATAATCATATATAATAATCATATAAAAATAATCATATTAATGATAATAATAATCATATCTTTAATAATTATTATTATATAATTATTATATTAATCGGGGCCTCAATATAAGAAAGGAAATTGAACCAGAAAGCTGATACATCATGTTATTAAAATCATCCACCCTCGGTACATCGAGACATTGACATCAGCAATATTGGATGAGATTATAGACTCCCAGCGGCAGAGACTTGATGTTCTTACTGCTAGACTGCGTCGGTATAAGCAAAGAAGTGCAAGAAGGCAACAAAATCGAACCTTTCAGACAGACGAAAGAAGGTTCTATCGTGAACTGAGTGTACAGCAAAATAACCAGCAAGACACCGAAGTCCCTCAATTGGAAGAAATGACTAACTATTGGTCAGACGTTTGGGGAAAAACTAACAGAAGCAATTTGGACACTACGTGGTTCCAACTAGAGAAAGCAAGAGCAAGCAATAACCCTGAAATGGAGCTGACGAACATCACAGCTTTAGATGTTTCAGCGGTTTTGAAAAAAGAATGTAACTGGAAAGCTCCAGGTCCGGACATGGTGCACAATTTCTGGTATATGTACCTGACTAGCGTGCATCCTGCGTTGGCACGGTGTTTTCAGAAGATCATCGAACATCCAGATCTGATGCCAGGCTTTATGCTGCAGGGTACTACGTATATGTTGCCTAAAAACCCAGACGCTCAAAATCCATCTAAATTTCGACCGATAGCCTGTCTTCCAACAATATATAAATGTCTTACAGCAATCATAGCAGATAAGGTTTATTCTCACTGTGACGAGAATGAAATCCTTACAGAAGAACAAAAAGGATGTTGTAAAAACTCCCGAGGCAGTAAAGATCTAGTCACCATAGACGCTGTTGCCATGACGCGAGCTCGTAAACACCAAAGGAACTTGCACATGGCATACATTGACTACAAGCAAGCGTTTCCTTCCGTACCACATGACTATTTGCTTGAAGTCTTAAAAGTATACAAAATTTGTCCACGCATCATTGACTTCCTAAGTCGTGCGATGATGCTATGGGGTACAAGAATCGAGTATTTTGATCACGGACAACTGAGGATAACTAGATCAATACGCATTAAGACGGGTATATTCCAAGGAGACTCCTTCAGTGCATTATGGTTCTGTTTAGCGTTGAACCCACTGAGCAAAACTTTAAATAGCATGTCTCATGGGTTCCGAGTAAATGATAATGAGGATGGTCATCAAGTGACCCATCTTCTATACATGGATGACCTGAAGCTATACGCTAGTTCGGACGAGAAATTGTAGCAAGTGATTGATGTTACAAAGCAGTTGTCCAATGATATCAACATGGAGATTGGACTAGATAAATGCCGAACAGTGCATTTAATCAGAGGAGAATTAGGGACCGCAGAGATAGAGAACGATTTCGGGAATGACATCGAGGCAATGGCTGAGGGCGAGTCATATAAATACCTGGGTATTCTTGAATCTAAGGGTATTCAGCATACGATAGTTAAGAAAAGCCTAACGACTGCCTTCACTACAAGACTCAGATTGGTTCTGAAGAGTTCTCTTAACTCGGCAAACAAGATCAGGGCAATCAACACCTACGCCATCACAGTTCTCACGTACTCCTTTGGGCTCATCAAATGGTCGAACACTGACCTCGAACGATTAAACAGAATCATCCGCGTAGTAATGACGAAACACCGAATGCACCACCGTAATTTGGCGAGTGAAAGGGTAGTTCTACCACGACATAGAGGGGGCAGAGGCATTGTAGATGTCAGAAAACTGTGTGTCACAAGTTACACAGTTGCGAGACTATTTTAACAGCAAGCGAGGTGTTACGCTTTACAACACCATCTGTAAAGCGGATCTTGACTACACGCCCTTGAATTTGTCCTCAGAGGAGGCCTTGAATATCAGGGCAGAAACCATAGAGGAATGAGAAACGCAATGGAGACAGAAAGCCATCCACAGCGAACACCCCAAAACGCTAGATCAATATGAAGTGGATAGTGAGGCATCCAATATTTGGCTGAGAAAAGGACTCCTGTATCCAGAAACGGAAGGATTCGTCATTGCGATTCAGGATAGAGTTGTCAGCACCAGGAATTATCGCAAACACGTGTTACATCAAGACGTGGTTGACCGGTGCCGATTATGTGGAGATACCAACGAATCCATCGAGCACATTATTGATGGTTGTCGCGTAATGGCTCAAAGAGAACATACGCACAGACATAATGATGTGGCGGGCATTGTACATCAACAACTTGCCTTAAACCTAGGACTCTTAACAGAATGGATGCCTTTCTATAGATACATTCCAATGTCCGTTTTAGAAAATGAAGATTACATCTTATATTGGGATGTGACTATCTAGACGGATCATTACATCCGAGCCAATCGACCTGACATCGTGATGCGAGAGAAAAAAGGTGGAAGAGTCGACATCATCGACATTGCTTGTCCGCTCAACCGAAATTTGCAGGCAACCCATACAACCAAAATTCATAAGTATAGCGAGCTCAGGCATGAAGTTAAGGCAATATGGAGGAATGTGAAACATGCATCTATTCATCCTATTGTGATTTCGGCTACAGGCAATGTGCACGCAAGATGCACTGAACATCTTGAACATTTAGGAGTCAGTAGGGTACTGGCGGCAGCTCAAAAGGCGGTTTTATTAAACATCTGTCGCATTGTAAGAAACTTCCTAGACCATCAGGAAGCAAGTGACTAAGAACCTATGGCGTGATACATGGTAGCTCTAAGAAAGCATCCAGAGGCGACTGGTGTCACCTTCAACACTCACGGCCGCTGTGTAAGGATAACAGCGGCAAAGCCAAACTGCAAACTACATCATGCTTCTAATTTTGTACCTACAACATCATCGTAAATGATTTCAAACAACGTATTGAAATAACTTATAACATCCTGATCTCATCAGTCACTTGACTTAGTCCGTGGCTATGACGAAAAACCGGGTTCACCCGAGAAAAAGTTTGAAAAAAAAAATCAGGGCAATGAATGTACCTGTACGCGATATCAACTGCCGAGCGTGCAAGCAAGAGCCCGAAACACTTGGACATGTTCTCAGTGGATGCTCTAAATATGCACGCTGCGCGTACATAGAGAGACACAATGCAGCTCTAAAAGTGTTATATTACCATCTCAGGCATTTCTATGGTGTTGATCTATTGCCCGTCTTGCCCTGCGCCCAGGGGGAACTCGAGTCAGTTGTGGAGAATGATCAGTGTAAGATCTACTGGAATTTCTCATTCTCCACCACTCAACGTATCAGTGCTACGAAGCCTGACATTGTCCTCCAAGATCTGAAGAACAAGATCATTTACGTGATTGAATTCTCGGCACCAGCCGATGGTAATATCACGGCAAAGGAGGGAGAAAAACGGGCGAAATATCAAGCACTTCTTTTCTTGCTGAGTAGGCTGTACCAAGGCTACAAAGTCCATCTTATAATTCTCATAATCGGCTGTCTTGGAGGTATGAAAGCTTCATTTATTAGCCAACTCAACAAGATTCCGGCTTGCCAGCGTCAGGCTCATTTCATCGCGAACCGGATGCAAAAGGCTGTTCTCCTGGGATCACTCCATCTGGTCCGTCAACACTGTTCCTCTTAAATTCTACAAAGATTGGTAGCTCTAAAAAAGTATCCAGAGGTGAAACCTTCATCTCCTATTGTCTTGTCTGCCGCGTAAGGTCATCCGCGGCTAGAGACCTGACTCCAAGGAACAGTGTTGCCCGATGTTATCACGCGTAAATTTCCCGCTCTTGCTTACCTTCTAGGACAAAGGAGCAGAAGCGGATTACGTACACGTTCCAGTAGCTTTGGGATTGGTTTCTTTAAGGAATCATGATCGAAGCTTCCGGAGCCTGCAACTTCTCTAAACAAAAAATCAGGGCAACGACATTTAGGTGTAGGTACACGAGTATTGGGGAAACTTGTAGCGAGGACATCTTAAGAATAATCCACAGGTCTTCTACTAATATAAGCTGGATATTCACCGATGCATATAGTGTCTGTCCTAGTATTTAGCCACCTACTTATCAGGCACGCACATGCCCGTGCAGAAATCGCAAAGTTTCTTCCCGGTTCCATACTTGGGCCAGTTTGGAGGACCCTAGCCTGGGTTTAGCTTGAATTTTGCAATGGCTCGAGCTTGGGCCCAGCTAGTGTTAAAGTTCTCAAAATTGATGACAGATGGCTTAGTATTATTCTCTTTGTTTACTTATTATTTGCAAGTTTCAAGTGTAGAACTTCACAAAGTGGCAACTTTCGTGAAAATTAATATTCTTCAAGTCTCTTGAAAGAAAATTTGAGTGTCAGTTTGAGCCAAACTTAATTTATGAATTTTGTCCAAGTGAGTGATTAATATTAGTGGTGATGGTGATGGTGATGATTGAGACTGCACGTGACTTCTAACCTCAAACTGAGAAAACTATTTCTTGAAATTGTAAAGTGTAAATATATTGTTAATTTATGGAATGATTTTTGAAAATCCAAATTATAAAACAAATATGACGGTCATAAATTAAAAAATTATTGTACATAGATGATGATGCAGAGGATGAGGAAGAATTAGAACCCGGTGAGATAATCAATGAAATACCACAATTTGGAAATTTGAACCACAATTTGAAAAACTAATAAATAAGTCAATTCATTTGTCAACTCTTAATTTAACTGAAAAATATTTCTGCTCAATTTTCAGAAAATATAAAATGACTAGAAATCGATAATAAACTAGGGCCAAGCTGGGTGATCAAGCCTGGCAATATAATCAGGCCTGGCTAGATTTGGCGTTTCATTCGAGTTTGGCCCAGGCTAGATCGCCAGGTCAGGGCCTAGACGTTGTGGTCTTTTCGTTCGCGCTGGCCGCCTTATAAATAACGTAATTAGTCTTCCTGCTTCGTCTTCCTCCCATCACCGACACATCCCATATTTTTTTAACTAGCACCGAAAGCAGACCGAAACGAAAGTTCATGGGACAGCGGTCACAAATAAGAAGCTTTTAACGTCTGCATCCACAACTGGATCGTCTAGAAAGTAGATACTAGGTGGCAGGTAAATCTACCTACTTACGAACCTCTTATAAGCTCCATCTTCTGCATATTTTTCGCCATTCATGTGTTGCAAGGTATCTCTTATCCACCCAAGGAGACGTCTACACATACTTTAGTACGTTCCTTTACTCCTTTCAACTTCACGCCTCCGTTGCACCACAACCACCTCGCTACACTGATTCGCACCTCTATTTGCCATTCCACTATTCGAACATCTCTCCTATTTATCCCGTTGAATCACTCTACAGATCTGCTACAATTTGTCCATATTCTTCGTGCTGTCAATTCGAAGGAGTTCTTCAGTTACCGTAGAAAGACATGCAAAGCTTTTATGGGTCCACGAAATGGGAACATTTATTATTCATGATTGTGGCGACGGGAAATTTCATTCAATATTGTCAAACCTGGCCCAGATCTGGCTTTCTTAAGGCCATCTAATCGAAAAGATCATGGCTGGTCCAGATCAGGTGCTAATCAGCTTTCCATGGCATATCAAGTTCTAAGTATTCACCAGGCAAGTTTTTTCATGAAAAAATAATATTTTATTCAGTGTGGCTAATTAGGGGCATTCCAGCTGCTATCTGGCTTGTTCAGCCATCGACTCTACAAAAACGTTACAGTTCAAGCCATTTTCATACTGGATTGCCCGAGTCATTTGATAGACTCATCCTGTGGAGAAACCTGAAATCAGAATGACATGTGTTAAAAAAAGATAGGTCGCTCTAAGATATCTGTTCTCTTTCTCTAAAGCCAATTTTAGTACTCCGCACAGCGTTAACAGTCGATTTTTGGGACAAACGCCAGTAATATTCCCAAATCCTTCCATGAATTTGAAAACTGCTATGAAAAACACATCACTTCGTTCAGGTTATTACTAATATTATTATTATTGTAAATATAATGGGTTAGGCTTAAGATCGTTACAGCCCAATATGTCGAAGGCATTTTTGGTTAGATTTTTTTTGTCTGCACGGGGCTGCCCCAGTATATATCATCAGTTACGGACGAATTTTTGTAATAGAATAAAGTTATATGATAAGAGCAGTGTACCTAATTTGACATATTCGGGAAAACCTGGTTTTTACCCCATTATTCACGGACCGGGTTACAGCCAAAAGAATGATGGGGGAATCTGCAGCTTGAAGTGGGATCCAAACTACCAGAACCTCGGTCAAGGTACATAGAAAAATTTCCCGAAGTGCCGGCTGAGGGATCGAACCCCGGAACTAAGTCAAGTGACTGATAAGATGAGCATGTTATAAGTTAATGTAATATGATGTCTGAAATCTTCTCCGATGATGTTGTAGATACAAAATTAGGAGCATGGTGTAGTTTGGAGTTCGTATTTGACCGCTATTATCTATACACAGCGGCCGAGAGCGTTGGAGGTGATAACAGTCACCTCTATATGCTGTCTTAGAGCAACCATCTGCCACTACACAGGTTTTTAGTCACTTGCTTCCTGACTACCATCATTTTTTTAATGTTTGATGTTGTAGGCTCCGGATGTTACAATCGTGATTCCTTGAAGCAAACAATTCCGAAGCAACTGGAACGTGTACGTTATCCACTCCTGCTCATTCTATCTCAGAAGGTAAGCAAGAGCAGAAAATTTACGCTAGAGACTTCGTACAACACTGCTCCTTGGAGTCCGTTCTCTGGACCTGACGCTGGCAAGCCGGGATTTGATTGAGTTGGCCAAGAAATGAAGCTTTCATACCTCCAAGACAGCCGATTATAAGAACTGGAAGATGGACTTTGTAGCCTTGGTACAGGCTGCTCAGCTCGAAAAAAAGTGCTTGATATTTCGACCGCTCTTCTTCCTCCTTTGTCGTGATATTACCATCGGTTGGTGCCGAGAATTCAATCACGTTAATGATCTTCGTCTTCAGATCTTGGAGGACGATATCAGGTTTTGTAGCACTGAAACTTTGAGTTGTGGTAGCGTGCATATTTTGAGCATCTACTCAGAAAATGTTCAAGTGTTTCTGGCTCTTGTTTGGACGCTTGGTAGTTGCTGTCGCCATGTAGTTTCGCTGAAATAAAGTGGCAGACCAAGCTCTTCTGCGGCCTTATGTGCAGCACGGTATAAAAAAGCCGCAGCATTGACGACTTCATGTTGATGTACGAGTTGCATAAGAGAATCTGTGCTATTTAGAACTGAGCATGCTGTAGCCAGAACCGTTCTTCGATGAAGACACTCCAAGCTTAGCAAGCCTCTACCTATTTTATCTCGAGGAAGGTATATTCGAGGTACGGAATATCTAGGATGATGACGTTGATGGATTGTCATCATCTTGCGTTTGTTTCGGTCAAGTTGCTTCAACTCATCGACATGCCATTTTAGTACGCCAAACGTGTACAGTAAGTAGTATAGGAACGGCCAGTATATTGGTCGCCTAGATCCTATTCTTCCCAGATGATTCGGAACCCCAAATTTTTCTGAGAATTTGGCAATACCTTTTCTCAAGGGCCGTTTTTCACACACGCACATCTTGGATTTCCGCTTGCGGTATTCCAAGATATGTATATGTTTCTACATTACCAAACACTTTTCCAGTCAAAATCTCATGCCAATCGCTTAAGAGTACTTACTTACCGCCGCCACAAAGATGCTAAGATCCTCTTTTGAACCCGCAAAGAGTTTGAGGTCGTCCATGTATAAAAGGTGGCTGACCTTATATTCTCTTCTGTTTGGCGGGCCACATAGGTATCTAGAGCTTTTTCCTCGGAGCACAATAGATATAGGCAAGAGAGATATGCAGGAAAGTATCGGACTTAGAGAGTCTCCTTGAAAGACCCCCTCTTATATGTGATATAGCTGGTCGTCACTTGTCTTTTGTCAGATTTTGTGACAAATCTTATCCGAAACAAGAGCCTAAGCTCCTTTAAGCATGCCACTACTTTTAGATGCACCTCCAGGCACTCAAGGAGCTTGATCCATGGACAAATTGCTTTGATACCTGATCGAGTCCTGGGTAATACACCTTTCTATTAATAGGTTCTCCCTGCAACCTGCTAGCCCTTTCTTGCATCCACGTTGTTCAACGATTGCACTCCATACCGGCTCGGTAGACGTGAATATCCTCTCTTTGAGGATGCCACTGTAGCCTTCCACTAACCACTGCGGGATGGGTTGTTCTCCGTTTAACAAAGTAGTAAATATACGAGCTAGATGTTGGTGTGTAGAAGTGAAATTCTTCCACCAAAAATTGTTGATTTTACCTGGCCCTTGTGCTGAAAAGATCTTAGTTCTAGCGATAACTTTCTTCGCTTCTTCAGCAGTGATTAGTGGACACTCTTCCTCTGGACTTTGCAACATTTGCCTTTGGAGAAAGTTACGAAAGAGTAATATATCTGAACCGTTTTCATCTTGCTGATAGGCATCTGCATATGCTTGCTCCCAGAAGACTTGAATCTTTTCTCGACTAGGCGGATTTTTAACTGCACATGACGTTTTATTGAACAGATAGGAAGGATGAGTAGTAGAGGTGGAATTATACTGAATCCACTTTAACCGCTGTTTAAGGCGTTTTTCTGCTGTTGAAAGAGATCTTATTTTTTGCGTCCAGGGCTGCTTGATGGTCAGCAGTTTACATTTGTTCAGCGTGTGATTAGCTTTCCTTAAGTTTCGAGCGAGTGCCCTAACTTTTGAAGTGAATTTTTTATTCCATGTTATGTATTTAATCACGCTCTGATCGTTTGATGCATGCCGTCTCGCCGTTCTAATTTTAAACTGAAGCTGTGCAATACGCTCGCGAGTCTTACTCTGGCGTACTGAAGTATCGTTACTTCTAGTGTCTCTAAGCGGGGAGACAGCCTTATCGTATGCTACACAGTTCAGATTTCAGAGATCAACATCTTCGGGGAACAAATGGGAGAGAGCAGTATTAGCTTCAGCTAAATTCCATCCTGAGATCCTGAGATCCTCTTCGCGCCGGTGAGCTTCTTTGCCAACAGGTAAGGATGTCCCTCCTGAGTCGGTCCGACCATTTAAAACGATATTCTCCCATTTGTCCATGGCCATTGCCTGGGCATCGCCTTGTTTTGGTCCTGTTTCCACTCCCAACTGAACCGTGGCCTCAAGCGAAAAGTTGAAAACTACTAAAGTAAGTAAGTAAGTAGTAATACTATACCTGTACTTTCCTTTAATCTGAGACAAATCTTAAAGACAAAATTCTCAGAAAAGTAAGGATCTAAACTGCGAAAATAAAACAACTAAATTTGGATACGCATATGTGCAGACACCTGCATTCAAAATAAAAAAAAAAATTTTAAAAAGAAGCCGGCCTCTACATACCCTTTCTTCTTTTCTTGTCGCATATTTCTTTATTTAGATCTTTTTTTAATTTTAAAACGAAAAATAGTTATAAAACTGTACCATGGTTTCGATGTTTATCCAACACCCTTTTCAAGATAATAAAAATGATTGATTAGAAAATATTTTCATCCTGACAAACCCAATAAGGAAGCCAAGATTTTCTCCTATGAGAGCTAACCCAAGAAAGAAACTACTTATGTGACAGACCCTTATATGCTGACTGATGGCATTCACAAGAATTTGGGATGAAATCTTTACCAGGCATCTAAGTGCCTGGTTTAGTTAGGCTTTCAGAAGAATACTCAGCCATTCTTCTGATCGCCTGACGCTTTTTAGGCAATTATAAGGAGCCAAATATAGAGTATTAAAGCACATTATATGGCTATATAACATTCATTTATTCATTTTGATGTTCATCTAATTATTGAAATATACTTTACAGAATAATAAGAATAATTATATTATGTCATATATCTAAAAAGCCTTTTAATTTTAGTTTATGTTTTTACAGGCTTCGAAGGTAAACACTTTACTTTTAATTTGTAATTCGCTCACGGAAAGATTAAATGACTAAATAAAATACTATTTGACATACATCATTTGAACTCAGAGTACATTTTTTGTGTAATTTAATGAACATTCAAACGTAAAATAACCGTATTTACGATTATCCTTGCACGAAATTCCAATTTGAAATAGAAAAATTGATTAATTTATTAAATCCCCGAAAAAAATTGTGTTTGGTGTTCAAATAGTGCATATTAAATGATACATTTAGGAATTTACGAAGAGTCGTGATGTGAAACAATACAACTGACGTGGCAGTCAATTGATTGGCTGTGATTTGTAAGCTCAATTCAGGTACAGAGGGTTTTATTTTCGCATACCAGGACGGTGTCATTTCCACCTTAGCATACCGTGACCGCATATTATATAAAGAAGTTCCCAGTGATAGGTGGAGAGCGTGTGATGCACAAGCTGAGTACCTAGAACGAATACTATCAAGATGTCCGACCCACGCAGGAACGACCTATATCTATAGATATAATGCTGCCATAAGAGAACTTTATTACCATCGTTGTCGCTCTTACGGTGTTGGTCGCGAGCCTGCCCTGCCGAACGCTCCAAGGGATATAGAGTTAATTGTCCGAAACGAGAAGTGCCAAATTTTCTGGAACTACGATTTTCGGGCAGCAGTCTCCGTTGCTTACTCGAGACCTGACATTGTTCTCCAAGACTTCGAGAAACTAACTTTATTCGTGATCGAATTCTCGGCTCCGTCCGAATACAACATCACTGCAAAGGAGAAAGAAAAAGAGGAGACGTATCAAGACCGTAAAAGAGAGCTGCAACGACTGTACCCAAAATATTCGGTGCAAGGAATTGTCTTTGTGATAGGTGCTTTCGGAGGTGCGAAACTATCACTAGTTCGTAACCATAAAACAATACCCGCGCACAGTGGGCCAGGATTGCACTTTTTTGGCCAAAAGTCGAGGTTTAAACTTGAATCAATTCAATATATTTTCGACTTTCACGCGCCTTGAAGTATCTGTATTTGGAGTTTCTTATCAATCAGATGCCCTGGGTTTCGTTCAGAAATAGTCAAAGTGGAGAAATGGAACTTGATTTTCTATACTTGGTGACTAAAAAGAAGGAATATAATTTTATGATATTTATCGAAAAGCAATCGGTTTTTGATTTTTTTTAAACAGTTTGGATCAATAAATTTAAGAAATGGCGGAGAATCGACAAAACTCATCTAAAATTTTTAAAATCACATGTTTTATTCACAAAAAACTTGATTTTTCCCCGTATTGACTGCTGCCGAAACTTCTTTCCCCGGCATTCCCCTTCACTTCCAAAAAAGTAAGGTACCAGCGGGTTCCTTGGGATGTCTATTTTGACGCAAGGGTGCTCACTTTTGCTCGAAGTCATATCTTGCTGAAGAAACCACGAATATCTGCGAGCGCACGCATGAAGTCGTCCACGCGTAACAGCGCACGGCGCTACAAATTCTCACATACACTAGAGTCCCGCTATACTGGCCGTTTCGGGGGAACACTCAATGGCCTTCACACTATTTCGGGACTCTCCAAACCGTCCTTCTTATCCTTCTTGCTTGTGGCTTCTTATAGTGCCGAATCGTAAACATCGCAACTCCGCTGACCTTGCAAGCGCCTCTCTCTCGCAGGATTCTAGTGTGTAATATATGTATATTTGGAATTTCATCTCTATGACTACCGCTGGATTTTTCCAGTATCTTTTCTGAAATATATATTGAACGAGATCCGAATGAATAGATTAATCTTGTTCTTCTCCTCAAAAGATACTAGATTATCGTAATACCTTAAATGTAATTTTGTTTAGAAACTGAAAGCTGCATGAAGCTTGTAGTTTCTTGCCGTCCGCTTTTCGGCCTCATTTTCATTTAGTGATAAATGAATATTTATTGATTTATTCAATAGGGCAACATTCACGAAACGTGAGATTTTGGAAAAAATTCCAAGTGATGAAGCAAGAGAGACTGGTGTTCAGTATATCTTGGATGAAGGTAAATACAGAGCCTCTCGTAGGATTAAAGAAAGATTTGAAGCATATAATGCAGATTGGCTGAATTCGATTTTTCTCGTTCCTGAATTGAGATTAGAAACTCTTGACCATAAGCCTCCGAAACGCGATCGCCCAAGTGTTGATTTTGCGGAAATGTCGGATAGATCAAAACGGCAAGAGATAGCACAAATGAGTCAAAAATTTAAGAATGACTTCTATACTTACACCATTTAGGTGGATTATTAATCACATATCAAGGAAAAAACAAAACAAAAAATTGTTCTCCACTTTTCGTGGATTTTGTGACTAGAAGTCGAAAAACACATCAAAATCTAGAACAATAATATCTGAGGATACTTACATATAGTTTATGCGGGTGCTGATTCCGAATCTGCCGTCAGAATTTTAAAAAACAAAATGGCAATTCCAATATGCCGGTCAAGTATTTGAAAAAATCGTTGAATTTACATGGAGCGTGACCGATTCGATACATAATGTTTTGAAATACTTGTCCTCCATACTCGATTCACCATTTTGTTTTTTAAAATTGTTGAATCCAGATTTGAAATCAGCACCCTCGAAAACCCCTATATACCACTTTTTAAGTATATATAATAATTTTTTGAAATACTTGTCCGCCATATTGGAACCGCCATTTTTTTTTTTGAAATTTTGACGCCAGATTCGGAATAAGCGCCCTCGAAAACCCCTAGATACCGCATTTGAAGCTGATTCAATAATATTTTGGAATACTCGTCCGCCATATTGAATCCGCCATTATCAATTTGTAATTTTTGACATTAAATTTGAAATGAGCTTCCTCAAAAACCCCAGTATACCAAGTTTCAGATAAATTCGACGCAAAATCGAATTTTGGCCACTTTTTGTGGTTCCTGGCCCACTGTGCCGCGTGCCAAAAATATGCCAAGGCATTTGCGAGATGGATGCAGAAAGCTGTCATCCTTGGGTCGCTTCGTGTCCTCAAGACACACGAGGGTTTCGCCGGCCTGTCGTTGTGATTTCGTCGTACCCTGTGAACACCCATCTCACGGTTGTGAGATGTGGCCATAGGTGTGTTTTACCGCGGTTTTACTGTGGGCTATTGACATTTTTTAGATGGCAGTTGCTCTAAGTGGGACCCTGCGGTGGTTGTTTAACTCTTTTTTTTAATTATATATATATATCACACCTTTGTACTGGAAAGACCTATACATACCTGGACGTGCCACAAAGCCGCATTCAGGACGTGACATCTATAAAGGATACTCTCCGATGCAGATACAAATCTCTCATCCGACGGATGTGGTCTTCCGAACTTTAGGCGAGGAAAAAAGTATCTGCAGCGAACATGCTTGCCGTCCCAGTAGTACTCTATTCATTTGGAGTTGTTCCATGGACGAAGGACGAGCTTAGATCCCTCGATATTGGATCCTGAAAGGTTATGCACATAAGCAAAAGCATGTACCTTGCGTCTTCTGTTCCACGACTTTACATCTCACGCCGTTAAGGTGGTCGCGGAATACTGAATCTTGAATGTCTTCACAACAGGATTATTCTGTGTACAGCACATATAGTCGCAAATGCACAAGACCCTCTTCTTAAAATTGTCAGGAAACATGAAGAAGTGGGCAAAGCGGCGTTCCTGTACAAAGCAGCGGAGGAGGCTGCTGAAACGCTCGGCCTTGACTTCAATGTCAGGGGTGAGCAAAATGCATAAATCTTATTCATCTTGAATATTCACTCCTGAAGGCCCGGATAAGAAAGCACAGGAGAGAAACTTCCGCGAACAGCTCCTCGACAAGAGGATGCACGGTATCTTCCACAGAAATGTGGAGGATCAGTCGATGTCGTGTGAGCTATCGTATGCTCTCCTCAGATCACCCGGATTGAAGTCGGGCATAGAGGGTTTCATTTTGACATGTCAAGACGAAGTGATTTCCACTCTTCCATACTGTCGCCATATTTTAAGCCAAGACATTCCCGATAATAGCTTCAGAGTGTGTCATGCACACCCCGAGCATCTAGGACACAAACTATCAAGTTGTCCAACTCAAGCGGGAACGACGTACATCCAAAGGCATAATGCGGCCCTAAGAGTGCTTTATTACCATCTATGTCACTCTTACGACATTAACCCAAATACCTCTCCGCTTAACGCTCCTAGAGAAATAGAGTCAATTTTTGAAAATGCGAACTGCCGCATAGACCGGAACTTCATATTCTGAACAATTGTTTCTGTTGCGCACTCGAGACCTGACATAGTTCTTCTTGACTTCGAGAAACGAACCATGTTCGTTATCGAATGTTCCGCACCAGCTGACAAGAACGCCACAGCCAAGGAGTAGGAAAAGAAAGAGATGTATTAATACCTTATGAGGGAGTTGCGACGGTTATACCCGGATTATTCTTTTAAGCTAATCGTCTTAATCATCGGCGGTCTTGGAGGAGCCAAAGTTTCACTGGTTAACAACCTGAAAAGCATCCCTGCATGTCAACAAAATGCTGAGACACTTGCGGAGAAAATGCAGAAGGCGGTCGTCCTTCAGTCACTCCGTGTCCTCAGGGTGCAGGAGACTTTTGAAGTATCGTCGTATTGAATTCGCTGCAGAATGTAGCCACCTATCTCGCGGTCGTTAGACGTGTTTACAGCTGAAATTTTACCGCGATTTCGCTGGGAGCGAGTGCAATTTTTCAGATTACCACACGCTCCCGGCGAAATTCTGCGATTGTCCTGATGATCAACTTTAATATATATATATATATATATATATATACATATACATATATATATATTAAGGTCTTTACTTTTGTAATAGTATATATATATATGTGACCACCCATCTCACGGATGTGAGACGTGGCCATAGGTGTATTTTACCGCCGTTCTACTGGGGGCTATTGACATTTTCTTTTTAGATGGCAGTTGCTCTTAGTGGTACCCTGCGGTGGTTGTTTAACTTTTTTTTTAA
>CAKNXH010052188.1:0-14547 GCA_932178445.1 Andricus quercusramuli | reverse complement strand
ATTTTCTGACGATAAGCGCGTTGTTGAGCAGCCTTTTTTTCTCGTTTGAATAATTGAAATTGTTCTTCTTCAGCGGGAGAACGTTTATTTCGGCTATTTTCAAACTTTTTTTTTACGAATACGATATATCTTTTGTTTAGCAGCGTTTTTCTCACCGATTTGTTGTAATGCCTCTTCTTCGGTAATAGTCGGTTCAATTTGAGAAGCTATATAAATCTGTGAATGTTCAGCTATTTAATGAATATTATTTCCCATTATATTACCTGTTAATTCGGCAGGCATTTCAGTATTACCATTATGTTCTGTTACTACACTATTCATACAATTCTGTTTCTCATTATGAATTTTCTGACGATAAGCGCGTTGTTGAGCAGCCTTTTTTTTGTTTCAATAATTGAAATTGTTTTTCTTCATTAAAAGAACGTTCTATTCGGTGTTTTGGCATTTTTGCTTGTAAAGTTTAAATATATGAAATTACTAATTATATTTCTTAAATAAAGTTGAATTCTGTAATTGTAAAGTCTACAAAAAAAACGGTTGTAAAATATTTCTTAATAGAAATTTACCTAAATTAATTAAAAAGTAGGGTATAATTTTATGTTTGTATTTATCAATTTGTTAATAAAGGAATATCATATTTGATCTAAATGAAAATAAATCTGTTTGTATCTTAATATGTGTATCTTGTGAATTTTGTGCACTTGATTTAGTATCTTATTTGATCTAAATAAATCTGTTCGTATTTCATATTTTTCTATCTTGCAGTTGTTCTGTGTTTGATCTGAATGAATCTGTTTGTATTTTATCTTTTTGTATCTTGCAATTGTTCTGTGTCTGTTCTAAATGAATCTGTCCGAATGTTATAATCTTTTACATATTGGAAAATTTCTGTATTTTATCTTGATGAATCTGTTTGTATCTTAAAAATGTGCTGTGTTCATAAAATATTTCTATGTTTTCAATCTTAAAAACATGCGTTGTGTTTTATTAAGTTAGGGTATAAAATATAATGTGACTATTGATGAACATGAAACAAATTTTATTTATTGTCACATATTTATTTCAATTAATATTATAAAAGTTAAAATTTCAGCAGCAGTAAAAATAGTAATGAATCATTAATCGTTGATTAGATTCATCAATCTCAATCTCTGTTATATTGACTTGAGTTTGTTCTTTCAAAACAGCTTCCCGCCTTGCCTGAAAAAAAAACATTATATTATTAATTCACTGAATACATTATTAATGAAAGAACATGAAAAATAAATTAATATAAGTTTTATATTAAATTTTTAAAAATTATTCTCAAAGTCAAATAATTATAATTTAAAAAAATAAATTAAAAATATTAAGTATGAAAAGTTAAAAAGTTTTATAAATAAAGCATATACGTTTGAACTTAAGAACTTTGGTGGACATTCCAAATTTAATAGAACTGTTTTAATTTAATGATACATGAAATATTTAATTTTTTATTTTATGTAACTACTATAAAATCGTAATCATTTTATTAAAATGTAAAATTATTCATGTAATTTTTAGAAAAAGAATTAATTTTCTTTATTTTTATTTAAAAAGTTTAAATTGTGTGGTTACCGCTATGAATTTCGTTATTTTAACTTCTCGCTTTACTGCACGCATCAAATTTTTTATCAATACATTTTTTTAAATATTTGTTTCTGAAAAAGGTCACGTAAATTGTTTTATTTCTTGTCATCCCTTACAGATTTTTCACTTCATTGATAAAAAGAATCTTTTTTTTATTAAAAAAAAAAAATGAGTGAAAAAGCAAAAATATAGAAAATCCGCTTAACAGCATACTTATATAATAATTGTTTTATATTATTCCTTATTTTATTTGTATTATTCTTATATTAGAATATCAATATGATTGTAAGAATGAAATTTGTATAATATTATTTTTCTTAAATTTCGTCAACAACGTCATCCTTGTTAGAAAAAAAGTTAAATTTTACAATTGAAACTTTCAATTGTACCAGTAGGGATGGGGAGTGACCAAAGGTGACGCAAAACTACTCGTCACCTGACCGATTTCATGAAATGTCACGGTTATCGATGAAATACTTGAAATCATCTTATTTGGCATATTCGTGATGATTTATAATAAGAAATTATTATTTAAATATTCCAGGGTCGACTTTATGCATTTCAAGTATGAAATATTAAAAATGAACTATAAAACGTTGAAATAAGTTTCATTTTGTAAGCCAGGATCTAAAAAAATGTGTATGAGACGTTAAAGTTTAAATTGTTGATAACGAAATAATTGATTGCTAGAAATATGTTTGAAATAAATAAATAAAGTAATTTAATGCATTAACAGTGTAATTACATAAAAAAATAAAAAAAAAATTGATTAGCAGTTCGAACTCGAAAGTTTATTGCCTCACTACCCTATTCGGGTAGTGTTTCTAGGTGGATATTTACTATCAGTGTGGGTCCACCACACCCACGACGGGCCAACAGCATTATTCATATATTGTGTAATTACATAATAATTTAAAATAAATGCATTTGTAACAATTATATTTTTTGTTTCTAAAGAGAAGGATCCTTTTATTTAGAATGTTGCAAAAAGTAGTACATATTTGTTCTATCATTATGAATAAAATTGTAAGTTTATATGTATATTTTTCTCTAAAATAAAAAACAATGCCTCGAAATAATGTAACTTACAAATATACACGTAATTTAAATATTCTTTGTAATTAACAGGTTATGATGGTACGAATGTGTACTTTCGTAGAATTAAAAGCTTCTATTTCATTCTTCTTAGAAAATAAATTTTTTTGCAATTGTTGACGCATATGTGATAATTCACTTTAGTAAAAATACATCAACTTTTCATGTAATTGGATCATATAAACGATTTAATACTGACCCTTTCATGTTACGGTCAATTTTTATGAAAAGGGGTCAAGTGACGGTCATTCCCCATCCCTAGGCTCCTGTGCTGTTGACAGCATACGCATAACTGAATGGCATTTGGAGGTTATGTAATGGATATATTAATGATATTAAAATCGAAAGGGAAATGGCTTCATGGTATAATAATAATAATAAAAATTATTATTCAAGTGACGGTGACTCCCTATCCCTAGGCACCAGTGCTGTTAACAGCCTACGTTTAACTGAATGGCAATTTGAGGTTATGGAATGTACATATCAGCTCCCTGGCACTAAAAGCTAAAAATGGGCACACATTTGACTGCCCTGCGCGTTAGTACTTAAATTGCCCGAGCGTAGCGCTGATTACCTATAGGGCCGACTTTCTTGAAAATACATGGCAAAATTGTCAACATTCGAAGTTTTTTTATATTTTCTGGTAGTTTATTAGTCCTTTTTTCGTTTTTTTTTTGCCGAAAATGATCAGTGATGAATTATTAATTATTTTTAATCGATAAGTGACGAGTTTTAAAGTATATTTAAATAATTATAAATTGTTTAAGCAATTTTTTTCCCCCGTAAATCGTCAAAAATTTGTATGCTTCGGAATAAATCGTACGAAGTTGATGAATTTTAAGAGTAGTAGTTCTTGTTTAACTTATTTGGTAATTATTTAAACAATTTTCATTTGTTTAAACAAATTTTTCTCCCAAAAATCGTAAAAAGTTATTATTTTCTGAAAATAATGACACAATTAACGAGTGTTGAAAGCAATACATTTTTTAAGGATGTTTGGTAATTATTTAAACAATTTTGATTTGTTTAAACAATTTTTTCCCCCTGTAAAGCGTAAAAAATTATTACTTTCTGGAATTAATGACACAATTAAAGGAATTTAAGAGTAATATCTTTTTCTACAGAATATTTAGCAATTTTTAAAATAATTTTTATTTGTTTGAACAATTTTTGTTTGTTTAAAAATGTTTGTTGATGCTCATTACCCGAAATTCATTTGAAAAATTATTCATTTTAACGAATATGATCTGAAAAAATAACTACTCATAACAGACTGCAAAATCTTAAGCAAAAAAATAATATTCTTAAAATTCGTTAATTGTGTCATTAATTGCTAAAAAGAATAAATTTTCTCGATTTTTAGAGAAAAAAAATTTTAAACAAACAAAAATTGTTCAAACAAATAGAAATTATTTTAAAAATTGCTAAATATTCTGTAGAAAAAAAAATATTACTCTTAAATTCCTTCAATTGTGTTATTAATTCCAGAAAGTAATAATTTATTTGTCACGCTTTACAGGGGGTAAAAAATGTTTAAACAAATCAAAATTGTTTTAATAATTACCAAACATCCTTCAAAAATGCATTGCTTTCAACATTCTCTAATTGTGTCATCATTTTCAGAAATTAATAACTTTTTACGATTTTAGGGAGAAAAAATTGTTTAAACAAATGAAAATTGTTAAAATAATTACCAAATAAGTTAAACAAGAACTACTACTCTTGACATTCATCAACTTTGTACGATTTATTTCGAAAGATAATAACTTTTCACGATTTACAGGGGAAAAAATTGTTTAAACAAATACTAATTGTTTAAACAATTTACAATTATTTAAAATATACTTTAAAACTAGTCACTTATCGATTAAAAATAATTCATGTTGAAATTTTTTTTTAAAATACCGTCTTTAGCATGAATTTGATAGAAAACTGCTATTTTGCATTTTTTGGGGCATTTTCCGGGCACAATTAAAGGGGTTCAGGTATGTCAAAATCAAAAGCTATTGGGTGGAAATTATTCCTTAAATACTCCTCAAGAGGTGGCAATACTTTACTTGACAAAAAATGTATAACAAGTACTTCTTTTTACATTTTTTTGAAAATTGAGCTTTTCCCATTTAAAACCCCATGTTAATTTCAAAAGCCCGGGTTAACGTTAAAGTTGAAAACAACAAAAAATTACGGAATTTCCTTTTCCGGAAAACGAACAAAATGGGGGGGTTTTATCACCAAAAATCGAAAGTCGAATTTTTGGACCACTGTATATATTGCTTTTTTTTATTATGTACTTTGATATAGTCTCTAGTTTTTAAACAAATAATAATTTAAAGAACTAGATAATAAGCTCCAAAAAATATATTTTCTATTTAAAATTTGTAAAATTTCAAAAAATAATGCAAATAATTTGTATATGAGTATCAATAATTCATCATATTCTCTTGGCACACTATTTTATATTGGCAATTATTTAAATTTGAGAACGCGCTATACTTATTTGTGGTGAAAATATTTTTTTATTATAGCTGATCAAAAAAAAAGAAAGCTCTAAGCCAAAGAAAATGTCAAAGTTTTATTCTACGTAAGATTACAGAATTACAGCATACATTTTGAAAATTTAACTAATTTGAAGAATTTAACTAATCTAAAGAAAATATAAACGTTTTTTTGTACATAAAATTACATATTATTACTGTTGTGTTTTACAGAAAGTTATAATTTTTTGAAATGCTTGTTGCATTCATTTTATTTATTGAAATTTTATATTACATATAAGATTCATAAGAATTATACTTTTTTAATTTAAAAATTGCCTTTTTAATAATCTCATATACATACCTTTTGATTATTGCCATTTTTATAATTCAAAATAATTTGTTAAGTTACTTTATACTGTTTTAAAATAAAATGTTTTAATATTAAATTAGGTACATGAATTTTTACGACGCAAAAAACCTTTTTATTTTAATTTAAAATCGTGACACTAAAGTTCCTAAATTAATTAATTATTTAATTAATAACAATTTCATTGTTATTACTTTGTTTAAATTTATTATATTAAATGTATTATCTTTGAAAATTATTTCGTATTGGTTTCACACATTTAATCACTCAGAAACTTAACATATTTCACTTTTTTCGTTATGTATTTTATACTAGTATATTCCAAAAACATTTAACTTCTTTTTTGCATTAAAAAAACACGAAAAAGCGGTTCAGATTTTAAAAAAACATAAATATTTGCATTTTTGCCATGTATTTTGAAGTGAGTCGGCCCTATAGGTAATCAGCGCCACGATTTCGCCTGGTGGCCGTGATCCACCTTTCAGCCAACTTTTATAATACAGGCCTCCATGAAAGTGCCAGTGGGTTGGTACATATCAATAATATTGCCATACTTACTTCTAAAATTTTTATACTCCAAGATTCGAGTATCAGCTTCGTCGTTCAAACCACACACATTGATAAAAATTATATTAATGTGTCAATGTACATTAAGTTTCAAGGTGTTTAAACAATTTATACACAGACCACTTTATCAATAATTAATCAATCCTTGTCAATCCTTATATGAAAATGTGGGATAAATTTTCGATTTTTCAATGAATCCTTCATAACACCACAAGATCCAAGAAACTATGGTCTCGCCACGCCAAAGATATCTTTGGCCACGCGCAAGTAAAAAAAGTCAACCAATCAGACGACTCGCTAGTTCGACCCGTTGACCCTTCCATCTTGGATATTTAAATCCAATCTTCTTCATAACTTTGAATTTCAATGGCAGTTGGCGTCGCCTTCCGTTCGCGCCAATGTTTGTTGGGTGATGATAACACCAATAAGAAAGTTTTCTCAAATCATTTGTAGGAATATTAGTGAGTAATGTTCGTTGGCTCGTAGTCCGTTCATGCTGGTCCATGCACAATCAGGCATTACATGTTGTGACGTACCGATCCAATATGGCAACACACAGTTATATAATATTCATATTACCAGTAGAGTTTAACTACATATAAACTAAGTGATTTCATGTATATTAAATTAACATTTCGATGGAAAATAATGAACAATAAACGTTAAATAACATTTTTCCAATAAATAATATAGACAATCAACAAAAATAAATGTAGTTATTTAATTTTAGTTTCTGAAGAAAAATTTTCTCCAATTGTGTTGATTCAAAAATTAAAGAAGAACGTGTGCAGAATTTTTCTTTTAGTTCTTAAATTGAAACTCATTCAATATATACCAACAATGAATGTTTTTAATAAAAAATATATGTATATAAATATCATTTTTTTTCTATCAAATTCAAATAAATGAAATAATGAAAAATGTAAAACTCGATTTAAAAATAATTCTAAATTTGCTTTAAAAATCGTTGATTGATGAACGCTCGTTTATTTGTTATCTTATGCAAACGTTTTTTATTAATACTAAAACTGAATTAAATCACATTTACAATCACAATGTTTGCCTTAGTACGAAGAATACAAAATTCTATAGTAATAATTAAATAATAAGATCAATGAAAATTAAATAATTGAGGACGAAAAATAACATTCATTTTTACGCAAACTTTTTTAAAAGTAATAAGAAACCAAAGAATAGACTTTTTATACGTAATGATAAATTTAAAAAAACATCTTTCAAACGTAATGATAAAGTAAAAAAGAAACATTTTACCCGTAATGATGAAGCAAAAAATAAAAATTATTTTCTTCTTTTTGATTAATGAAATTAAAATTTTATTTCTGAATGTTCTATCAATAATTTTGTCAGTAATATTGAATATTGTATATAAAGTATTATTTGAAAATTTCATTTAATAATAGATATCTTACTTGAATCTTATAATATTTATAATATTAATGAAAATTTTTCTTGTTCATGATTAAATAAAAATACTGAATAAAAAATACTGATTTTTAGTCCTTTTCTCTATATAAATGGAAAATGAAATAATGAAGCTAAAGGATGAAAAGATGGAAAGTATCTCTCTTTTGAGAGTTGCGCTTGTCTTGGCCATCATGACGTTATGGATTTATTTTTTTAATTCACCTGCACTCATTACCTCATCTTCAATAATGTCGATAAAATTCATGTCCACTACTCTCAATCCACCTCCAACTAACAACAAAAATTTAAATCCGTGTTATTATTTAACGTTCTACTAATTTGAAAGTTAAGTTTTCGAATTCGAGAGATCATAATAAGCAAATATGAATTTTTTATATCTTAGAGTAAAGATCTTATAAGAAGAAGTGTGATAGGAGCACCGGTTTTATCATCCTAATTTCATAACAAAAATTTGAATTATTTATTCTAAGTAGAAAATAAAATATATACATTCTCGTTTTCGATAAATAGTTCACCTCTTTCCTTGAAACATATAAAGACAACGATGATTCTGCTATCCCAGTTTTTAATGAAAAGTAAACAAAAATGAATGTTTGCATAATTTTTTACTCACCTTGTTCGTTCATCACTTTTCTTAATGTAATTTGCACACCTTCTTTTATGCGAGTATCTCTAGTAAACGACGCAATCAGCACGATGATCCTATAAGGTCTGTCGGGTATACACGTTGATCATAAGATGTATACAAACTTTTTTAACCGTAATGATAGAAGAAAAAAAATTTTTATACGTAATAATAAACCAGAATGAAACTTTTTGTCCGTAATGAGAAACCAAAAAATCAGGTGCGGATGTGGAAAAGCTGCTTAAATATCAGTGGTAATCGCTGAATGTGTCTCCTCCAAGCCGTTTACGACGATCATCAGTATCGCTCTGCTCACAGTTGAGCTTTGTTTTAACTATTTTTTTATAATTAATGATAAACGAAATGATGAATATTTTATAAGTAATGATAAATAAAATAATAATCTTATTTTTATATTATGCAAATTTGTTTTATTAATATTGAAATTAAATTAAATCACATTTACACATTTCACAATGAAAGGTTATAACACTATACATCTGAACGTGGAATTCTGTTTGACAAAGAATACAAAATTCTATACTAATTTTTATACGTAATGAGAAACCAAAAAAAAAAAATTTTCTATCCGTAATGAGAAACGAAAAAATTAAAATTATTCACTTATGAGTGATAAAGGTAAATTTAAAGATATGGAAAAACTGACTATAGATCAATTCCGATGTTTTTCTTATAAGGAAGAATAAAAAATTATGTCGAAATAACACAGGGTGACAAAATTTAAACCCAACTACCAAACTATGTGATCTTGAATGGTTTTGGCGTCCTAAAACCGAATGCGTTATTCAAATTTTTCCTATACGTCAGGTTCTTGAGATATCCTACACTGAAAGTGCAAAAGTGGATATTTTTATCCATATTTCGAGATATGACACACGAACCATTCAGTTTGTCTTCGCCTTGCATTGTTCCGCAATGCATTGTGGAACTGAAATTGTTAATATGTGACATCTCTGAGAAAAAATCGGTTCGAGATGATGAAAAATAGAAATGAAAGATAAAACGGAGTAATAAACGATGGCGTTATCAGTACTTATAGAAACAAATTTGCTGCTCATGTTATATTGCCTCAGATATGGCTAAAAGTACCGATTTTTACACTTTCAGGTAAAGATGTCTCTAAAACATGACGTATATGGAATATTTGGATAGCGTATTGGTTATATGATACCAAAATCATTCTGGGCCACATAGTCTAGTTTTTGGGTACTGAAATGATGTCATTTTTGTCGTCTTGTGTAATGAACCCTTAATATCAATGAACATCAAGTAATTGATAACGAAAAATAATCTTCGAAAAGTTTTCTATACGCAAAGGGAAACCAAAAAATAAACTTTTTATACGTAATAAGGAAGAAAAAATTTTTTCCGTAATGAGAAACAAAACAATAAGGTGAGGATATGGAAAAGATGATTGAAGGTCAGTGATAATCACTGAGGGTGTCTCCTCCTTTCCATCGCGAGCAAGCCGTTTATGGCGATTTTCGGTATCGCTCTGCTCACGGTTACGTTTTGCCTTGACCATCATGACGTTATGGATTGATGTTTTTAAGTCACCTGCACTCATTACGTCATCTTCTATAATGTCGATATAATTCATGTCCGCTACTTTCAATCCACCTCCAACTAATAACAAAAATTAAAATTCGTGTTATTATTATTTGCTCTACTAATTTCAGACTTAATTTTTCGAATTCGAAAGCTCAAAATACGCAAATATTATTTTTTTATATCTTAGAAGAAATACTGGGATTGCAGGACCGGTTCTTTGTTTATATTGTTATAAAAGAGATATGAATTATTTATTGAAAGTAGAAAATGAAATATTCAACTTCTCGTTTTCGATAAATAGTCCACTTCTTTCATATAAAAATATAAAGACAGCACTGCTTCTGCTATCACAGTATTTCTATTAAACTAAAAAAAAAATTAATATTCGAACAATTAGAATAGTGTCATTATTTAATGTTCTACTAATTTCAAAATTAAGTTTTCGAATTCGAAAGCTCAAAATATGCAAATATGAATTTTTTATATTTTTTAGAAGAAAGACTGGGATTGCAGGACCGGTTCTTTGTTTATATTGTTATAAAAGAGATTAATTATTGATTGAAATTGTTATAAAAGAGATATGAATCATTTATGGAAAGTATAAAATTAAATATTCAACTTCTCGTTTTCGATAAATAGTTCACTTCTTTCATATAAAAATATAAAGACAGCATTGCTTCTGCTATCACAGTATTTCTAGTAAACTAAACAAAAATGAATATTTTAACAATTAAAATACGTGTTATTATTTAATGTTCTACTAATTTCAAAATTAAGTTTTCGAATTCGAAAGCTCAAAATATGCAAACATGAATTTTTTATATTTTTTAGAAGAAAGACTGGGATTGCAGGACCGGTTCTTTGTTTATATTGTTATAAAAGAGATATGCATTATTTATTGAAATTGTTATAAAAGAGATATGAATTATTCATTAAAAGTAGAAAATAAAATATTCAACTTCTCGTTTTCGATAAATAGTTTTCCTCTGTCATATAAAAATATGAAGACAGCGCTGCTTCTGCTATCACAGTATTTCTAGTAAACTGAACAAAAATGAATATTTTCATACATTTTTCACTCACCTTGTTTGTTCATTACTCCTCGTAATGTAATGTGGACACCTTTTTGCATGCGAGTATCTTTACTAAAAGACGCAATCTGCACGATTAACCTATAATGTCCATCGGCTATGACACCTGGACCATAAGATGCATTCGTTGCTTTAACTTCGCAAAAACCATCACTTTTGATGTAGCCCGAGACTTCTGAAATTTGCATAATAGAAGTTATAAAAATATAATTTAAAATATGAAAATTAACATTCAGAAATACAATACTAACCAATGGTTCCATCAGTAAGCATAACCTCGTCAAATTTTACAGATTGGAACGAAGCCTTTTGTTCTCTAATGCAGTTCTCCTTATATTCACCATGAAATGTTAGAACACTGTAAGTCTGAACGTGGAATTCCAGTTGACAAATATTTTCGTTCGGGTTTCTAAATTGCGGATTACAATTTCTTAATGATCCTCCTGTGATTTCAACAATCTAAAACAAAAAAGTATGCTGAAGTTTATTTCTTTTTAAAAATGAGCTTTAAAAAAAATCGTTTTAATATAGTAATCATACTAAAAAATCATATCAAAGCAATTCAATGAAATGAGGCAATTGTATTTTGAGGTTCGAGAATGACCTTTTCGAATTATATAAAAATATTACAAAAGAAATCATTCACCTCATTGAGCCGGATTAAAGGCTCGTACTTCGAAGCTAGGGCAGTTCCCCATATCAGAAAACGAATTCTGGATTAGGTCCATTATTCAAAACCAATTTCAGCACGTGTCCTTGCGAAGTTCTCAGAGTTTTCATGCCATCAATCATATCAATAAATTTAGTAATATCCCTGTAAAGAACGAATTCCACAATTAGCTTTGAGGCTTTTATAGTGTGATAATTTATAACTGAGCATCTTAAAATTTGTGCATAAAAATAATATATTACAAATTAAAATATTTAAAAAAATATAATATTTACTCGATGTCATCATGAATATTCGATTAGAATCGCATTATTGAAGGTGTAGCACGGTGTAACCACATTACACTGAATGTGACCGCACTTTATCACACTACACATGATACAATTGAAAAGATTGCAGCCAATCAGAAACGATGCCATCTACACTGCCATATTGAATAAATGTACAGCTAGCGGTTGCGTTGAATGGTGACCAAGATGGCCGCGGAGCTCTGTGCGCGAGTTGGACGAAAATGGAACGTTTTTTGGCTAGACTATAAGTGGGTTTTTTTATAGAGCATGGGTGGGTTGGATGAAGTGGGTTGGACCATACACTTTATCGCATTCGCGTTCGAGAGTCATTCATTGAATTAATTGATTATCGCTCGAGTTTCACTGATTCAATTAATCGATTCAGATCAGACCTGCCAGACTGCGCTAAAGCGGAGTTTGCGTAGTGCGTTTGAGTTAGTGCCTGTATTGACTAAATCTAAAATTCGAAATCCGCGCCAAATGATTAACCAATAAGGTTTACGCACTACGCATGAAGTTAGCTAACAGGTAACGCAAAATGAGGAACGCGGTATGAAGTTGTCTGAAATGCATGTCTTTTTTAGGAAAGGATGAATTCGAAGTTTTGCATGATTCTGCTACTTGAATATTACATTCCCAATTTTTTGGCTCCGCGAAAATAAAGTGTCGGATTTTTTTGACACAGGACTTCCAAGTTCTAGATGATTTTGCTACCCGATGAGTAGATTCCCGATTTTCTCGCTCCTCGATAATGAAGAACTAGACATTTCTGCTACATGAATTCAAAGTTCTAGATTATTCTACTACTTGAATAATACATTCGCGAAATGTTTGCTCCTCGAAAATAAAGTGTCGGATTTTTTTGCTACTTGATTTCCAAGTTCTAGATTTTTTTCTACCGACTATTAGATTCCGGATTTTTTTGCTGCTAAAATTGGGAGTAATAGATTATTCTGCAACCCGAAAAATACATTTCCCAATTTTTCGCTTCTCAGAAATGAAGTTTCAGATTTTTGCTACCTTATTTCCAAGTTCTAGATTATTTTGCTACAGATTATTAAATTCCCGATTTTTATGCTCCTCGAAATTAAGCTACTCGATTTTTTGCTGCACTTTGAAGTAATAGATTATTCTGCTGCCCGAAAAATACTTTCCTGAATTTTTCGCTTCTCGGAAATAAATTTTCGGATTTTTTGCTATTTGATTTCCAACTTCCAGATTATTTTGCTACCGATCATTAGATTCCCGATTTTTCGCTCCTCGAAATTGAAGTACTTGATTTTTTGCTGCTCAAATTTTACATTATAGATTACTCTGCTTCCCGAACAATACATTTCCGAAATTTTTGCTACATGAATTCGCATTTCTAGATTATTCTACTACTTGAATAATACATTCCCGAAATTTTTGCTTCCCGAAAATAAAGTGTCGGATTTTTTTGCTACTTGATTGTCAAGTTCTTGATTATTTTGCTACCCGATTATTACATTCCAGATTTTTAAATTCCTCGAAAATGAAAAGTTGGAATTTGTTGCTACTTGATTTACATGTTCTAGATTATTTTGCTACCGGATTATTAGATTCCTGATTTTCTGCTCCTTGAAAATGAAAAACTAGACTTTTTTGGTACATGAATTTGAATTTCTATATTATTCTGCTACTGGGATAATACATTACCGATTTTATTTCCGCGAAAATAAAGTGTGGGATTTTTTTGACACATGACTTTCAAGTTCCAGAATATTTTGCTACCCGAATATTAGATTTCCGATTTTTTGCTTTCTAGAAAGTAAAGAACTAATAGTCTCTTTTGCTACATGAATTCGAAGTTTTGGATTATTCTGCTACTTGAATAATACATTTCCAATTTTTTTGCTCCTCGAAAATAAAGTTTCGGATTTTTTGACACACGATTTCCAATTTCTAGATTATTTCGCTACCCGTTTATTAGATTCCTGATTTTTTCCTCCTTAAAAATGAAAAACTAGACTTTTCTGCTACATGAATTCGAATATCCAGATTATTCTGCTACTTGAATAATACATTCCCGATTTTATTTCCCCGAAAATAAAGTGTCTGATTTCTGTGCTACTGGATTTCAAAGTTCTAGATCATTTTTCTACCCGATTATTACATTCCCGATTTTTTGATTCCTCGAAAATGAAAAGTCGGATTTTCTTGCTAGTCGATTTACATGTTCTAGATTATTTTGCTACCTGATTAGTAGATTCTTGATTTTTTTCCTCCTCGAAAATAAATAACTATACTTTTCTGCTACATTAATTCGAAGTTCTAGATTAGTCTACTACATGAATAATACATTTCCGAATTTTTTGTTCCGCGGAACTAAAAAGTCAGATTTCTTTGCTACTTGATTTCCACGTTCTAGATTATTTTGCTACCCGTTTATTAGATTCCTGATTTTTTGCTGCTTGGAAATGAAAAACTGGACTTTTATGCTACATGAATTCGAAGTTCTAGATTATTCTACTACTTCACACAGTGTTCCCCAAGCCTGCAAAAGTGGTCCAAAAATGGATCCAAAATCGGCTAACGCAGAAAGTTTCTACATCGTCTATGGATGAAAAAAATGTCAACCTGAACATCCTAAGTGATCGGGTTCGCAAGTTATGGACGCTTTTGTGTTAATGCTATGCGCATTCATGGTTAGCAAAGTAGAGCATTTGAGTACATACGTGTAATCCGTTTCTTTTAACTCCGAGTCGAAGAAATTGAGTG
>CAKNXH010052187.1:6179-20291 GCA_932178445.1 Andricus quercusramuli | reverse complement strand
AATGTATAATTTGAAAAAAAATTTTTAAATGTTAATCAAAATGTTATATTTTAATGATTCCGAAATAAAATGCTGAAATTTTTTTACGATTTTGAAAAGTTTCGGGGTGGTTCAGGAATAAAAAAAATTTCTAATAATTTTTTATTTCGAAAAATTAAGTTTAAGACAATATTTTTAAATATCTTAAAACATTGAAAAAAAATTCCAAAATTGTTAACAAATAAATATAGTTATGGATTTGAAATATTTATTATTCATTTTATTCTGAAGATATTTAAAAGTTTTGAAGAAATTTTAAAAATAAATAAAAATTTTCGAAAAATGTAAATTTTTATATATTTCAAACTAAAATATTTAATTTTTTGAAGAATTTTGAAAGTTTTCCGGATAAAAAAATTCTTAAGACTCCTGAAATAATTTTAAAGAATTTTTTATTTTGAAAAATTCATTTTAAGAGACAATTTAAAATTATCTCGTAAGATTTCAATATATTTTCAAAATCTTCGAAAAAGAATCTGGAAGATTTTAAGGCAATTTTGGTAATTTCTCAGGTTAAGAAAATGATTTCAAAAAATGAAAAAAAATTCAATTTTATGAGAAAATCGAAAAAAATTTCAAAATGTTCCAAACATGATTTTCTAAAATCTCGAAAAAGAATATAAAAGATTTAAAATAAATATAAATAAATTTTTTCGATTTTTAAGCATTCTTAAAGGTTTTGGGGAAATAAAAAATTTGCTTAAGATTTTGAAATTTTGAAGAAAATAATTTTTTTTATTCCAGGGTCAATTTTAAATGGCTCTCTTTAAAATTAATTTGAAGAGAATATTTTTAAAAATTTCGAAAGATTTTCAAAATTGTCAAAAAAATAATTTGGTAGATTTTAAGATAATTTTTTTTCAATTTTGGAAGGCTTTGAAAATTTTTAAGAAAGATTCGTATCATGTTAGAAGATATTTAAAAGTTTTGAAAAAATTTCGAAAATAAAGTTGAAATTGTAAAAAAGGAATTTGGAAGATTTGAAGATATTTTTTTTTTATTTCACAAAAATAATTTATAATTTGAGAAATGAAAAAAATGTTATATTTTAATGATAATTTTTTATTTTGAAAAATTAATTTAAAGAGAATATTTTTAAAATATTCAAATATTTTAAATATTCTTAAAATATTAAAATATGAACGGTCTCTCAGAAAAATCAAAAACAAAAAATAAAATCGGGCCTAAAATTCCAACAGAATCAAGACCGGTTTATCATCAAAAATAGTAAAAATGAATCAGGGCACATACAATTCTCCGTAAAACCTGCTAAATAAAATTCAACCTTGATTAAAAAAAAAAAAAAAAATTGTGATTTATCTTCGCATAATTTTTTTTACAAATTCAAAAAATATGGGAAACCCCGTTTGATAAGGATTATAGGTCTTAATATCTTATTATTTGATAATAATATTATTTAAAAATATTTTGATTTATAAAGAATATTTATAAACAATCTAGAGAAATTTTTAAAAAATTTAAAGAAAAAAAGGAAAAATCAAGAATATTAATGAAGAATATTGATAAAGAATCTTTCGATGAAGATTTTACAAGATTACACAATTTTAGAAAAAATAAGCTTTTCAAGAATTTTTTATTTTGAAAAATTATTAATAAAAAAAATAAAAAAATAAATTTGAAATTGCAAAAAATTTCAGAACATTTGAAAAAAGTTCCAAAATTGTCAAAAAATAATCTGTAAGATTTTAAGGCAATTTTTAAATTTTTTTCTGAATTTTACATTTTAGTAACAAAATTGAACCATTTTGAAAGATATTAAGAAGTGTTGAAAAATTTTCAAAAATAATTTTAATTGTCAAAAATGAAAAAAAAATTTATGGGAATAAAAAAATATTTACAAGTTTTGAAAAAATTTCAAAATTAATTAAAATCTCAAAACATCTTAAACAAAATGTAGATTTTTTTGAAGGTGTCGACATAAAATTTTCAAGCTTTTTAAGGATTTTGAACGGTTTGAAGAAAATAAAAAAATTCAGATTCCATGAAAAATTTGAAATGGGGTTTTGTTGAAAAATCAATTTTAAGAGAATATTTAAAAATATTTCAAAACATTTACAAAAATTTCAAAAATCAATTTCAAACTCAAAAAGATTAATAGAAAATTTCAACAAAAAATGTAGATTTAAGGAAATTTCAAAAGAAAGCAGCTTTTTAAGAAAACAATTTTTTTTTTAATTTCTTAAGATCCCAAAGAAAATTGTACGTGATTTTTTATTTGAAAAAATTAATTTTCGTAGAAAATTGAAAAGGATTTCAGAACATTTCAAGAGATTTGAAAATTTTGGAAAAAAATGTAGAAGATTTTGAAACAAAATTTTAACCCTTTATTTTTTTAAAATTTGTTGAAAATTTCGAATTATTTTGGAAATTATTTAGATTAATTTTTTATTTCAAATGATTAATTTTAATAGAATCTCTTGAAATATTTGTAAATTATTTCCAAAAATTGCAAACAAAATGTAGATTTTTCAAGGTTTCGAAATAAAATTTTGAAGCTTTTTTCAGGATTTTGAAAGATTTTAAGAAAATAACAAAATTTAAAATTCCAAGAAAAATTTTTAATGGGTTTTTGTTGAAAAATTAATTTCAAGAGAATATTAAAAAATATTTTGAAAAATTTCCAAAAATTTAAAAATAGAACTTGGAAGATCTTGAGACAGTTTTTTATAATTTTGCAGAGTTTAAAAAAAATGTCTGAAACATTCTTATAATTTTAAAAGATATTTAAAAGTTTTGAGAAGATTTCAAAAATAAATTTGAAATCTCAAAATATCTTAAACAAAATATAAGTTTTTTTGAAGTTCAGAATATTCAGAATATTTTTAATATTATTATTTAATTAATTTTAATTATTATATTTAATATTTTAATATTATCTTGAAACCTTTCAAAATGTTAAAAATTTTATCTTGAAATCTTCAAAAAATTACATTTTTCGAAATTTTAAATTATTTTCGAAATTTTTTCAAAACTTTTGAATATCTTTGAAGATGATTAGAATTTTTCCTATATTTTGTTAAAATCCTGAGAAATTACAATAATTTTCTTAAAATCTTCCAAATTTTTTTTTTACAATTTTCGAAATCTTCTGAAACGTATTTAAATATTCTATTAAAATCAATTTTTCAAAAAAAAAAAAACCTGTTCAAATTTTACTTGGAACCTTAGAAAAAATTTAATTTCCTTCAAACCTTTCAAAATCTTTAAAATGCATCAAAATTTTACTTTAAAGCCTTTAAAATCTTCATTTTGTTTGAAATTTTTTGAAACTTTGAACTATTTTTGAAATTCTTCCAAATTTTCAAATGGTTGGAATTTTCCCGAAATTGTTGTTAAATTCAGGAAAGATTTTAAAAATTGTCCTAAAATCTTCCAAATAATATTTTGACAATTTTGGAACTCTTTTCAAATGACTTAAAACCTATTTTTTCATTCCTGAACCACCCCAAAACCTTTCAAAATCCTTTCAAAAATTCAACATTTTATTTTTAAATCATTAAAAACTAACATTTTGTTTAACATTTTTTTCAAATTATAAATTATTTTTTGATTTTTTTCAAATCTTTTAAATATCTTTTAAAATGATACGATTTTTTCCCAAATTTTTGATAAAATCCTGCGAAATAAAAAAAATTATCTTAAAATCTTCCAAATTTTTTGTTTGAAATTTTTGAAAATGTTTTGAAATGTTTTTAAATATTCTCTTCAAATTAATTTTGCAACAAAAATCCATTTCAAATTTTTTAATTTTGAAGAATTTTGGAAAAAATATGAAGCACTCAAATTATTTAAAAGATACGAACTTTAAAAGATTTTCGAAAATTCACAAAATGATTTTAATTTCTTCAAAACGTCCAAAAGTCCTAAATATGTTTTAAATTTACTCGAATTTTTCTTAATATTTTTTAAAATCCTGTAAAATAAACAAAATATTTTAAATTATTTTACTAAGACTTCAGAATCTAATTTTAATTCTTATCAAAGTTCTCAAAAATTGTTAACAAATAATATAGTTATTCGAAATTTGTATTTTTTATTAAAAATCCGCTAGGTTATTAGAACATTTTATTTATTTTATAAATTCGTTTTTTCAATATTAATATTCATGTAAATAATAAAATATTCTGATAACCCAGTGAATTTTAAATAAATCAAATATTTTTAAACATTGTCTTTAAATTAATTTTTCATAATAATCCTTTTTAATTTTAAAATTATTTTTGAAATTTTTTCAAAACTTTTAAATATCTCTCAAAATGAAATATATATTAAAAAATTAAAATGCATAACTATATTTACTTGTAAACAATTTCAAATTTTTTTAATAGTGTTTAAAAAATTGTTAAATATTCTCTTAAAATTAATTTTTCGAAATAAACAATTATTAGAATTTTTTTTTATTCCTGAAACAACTAGAAACCTTTAAAAATTCTTTTGAAAATTCAACATTTTATTTATAAATCAATAAAAATTAACATTTTGTTTAACATTTTTTTGAAATTTTTTAAAATTATAAATTATTGTTCGATTTTTTTCAAATCTTTCAAATATCTTTAAAATGATACGATTTTTTCCTAAATTTTTGATAAATTCCTGCCAAATTAAAAAATTATCTTAAAACCTTCCAAATTCTTTTTTGAAATTTTAAACAAATATTCTCTCCAAAAATATTTCAATTATTTCCAAAAATTTCAGAATAGAGTCTAGAAGATTTTGAGATAGTTTTTTTTTTAATTTTGTAGAGTTTAAAAAAAGTTTATGAAAAAATCGTATCATTTTAAAAGATATTCAAAAGTTTTGGAAATATTTACAAAAAAATGTGAAATCTCAAAATATTTTTTGAAGTTTTGAATATTTTTAATTAATTTTAAAATCATAAATTTTAACTCTGTTAAAATATATTTAAAAATGTCCAAGAGAATGAAAAAGTTTCACAAGATTCCTTAGAAAATTAAAAATAATTTTTACCAAAAAAAATTAATTTAAAGGGAATATTTAAAAATATTTTTAAAATATTTCCAAAAATATTAAAACAGAACGTGTAACATTTTGAGACAGCTTTTTTTTTTTTGCAGAGTGTTGAAAAAAATTATGAAAAATTCGTATTATTTTAAAAGTTATTTAAAAGTTTTGAAAAAATTTCCAGAATAAATTGGAAATCTCAAAATATTTTTTGAAGTTTAAAACATTTAGAATATTTTTGATTAATTTAAAAATTAGGGATTTTGACTCTGTTAAAATATATTAAGAATTTTCCAAGATAATAAAAAAATTTCGCAGGATTCCTTAAAAATAATTTCTATTTTAAAAAATTAATTTAAAGGGCATATTTCAAAATATTTCAAAATATTTCCGAAAATTTTAAAATAGAACTCAGAAGATTTTGAGGCAGTTTTTTAATTTTGCAGAATTAAAAAAAAATTATGAAAAAGTCGTATCATTTTAAAAGATATTTAAAAGTTTTGAAAAAATTTCCAAAATAAATTTGAAATCTCAAAATATTTTTTGAAGTTTAGAACATTTAGAATATTTGTAATTTATTTTAAAACCAGAGATTTTTATTCTGTTAAATTATGTTAAAATTTCTAAGGAAATAAAAATTTTTTTGCAAGGTTCCTTAAAAAATAACAAATAATTAAAAAAAAAAATTTAGAGAGAATATTTAAGCATATTGCAAAATATTTCCGAAAATTGTAAAAGAGAGATTTTCACTCTGTTAAAATATATTCAAAAATTTCCAAGAGAATAAAAAAATTTTGCAAGATTTCTTGAAAAATGAAAAATAATTTTTATTTAAAAAAATTAATTTAGAGAGAAATTTCAAAATATGTCCGAAAATTTGAAAATAGAACTTGGAAGATTTTGAGACAGTTTTTTTAATTTTGCAGAGTTTAAACAAAAATTATGAAAAAGTATCGTCTTAAGAGATATAAAATATTAAAATATTAGAATATTTTTAATTAATTTTAAAATCAGCGATTTTAACTCTCTTAAAATATGTTTAAAAAATTTCCAAGAGAATAAAAAAAATTCGCAAGATTCCTTAGAAATAAAATTAATTTTTATTTTAAAAAATTAATTCGGAGAGAATATTTAAAAATATTTAAAAACATTTCCACAAATATTAAAATAGAACTTGTAACATTTTGAGAAAGTTTTTTTAATTTTGCAGAATTTAAAAAAAAATGTATGAAAAATTCGTATCATTTCAAGAGAATATTTAAAAACATTTCCAAAAATATTAAAATAGCGCTTGTAACATTTTGAGACAGTTTTTTTTTATTTGTAGTTTTAAAAAAATTATAAAAAATTCGTATCATTTGAAAAGATATTTAAAAGTTTTGAAAAAATTTCCAAAATAAATTTGAAAACTTAAAATATTTTGAGTTTATAATATTTAGAATATTTTTAATTAATTTTAAAATCAGAGATTTTAACTCTGTTAAAATATATTAAAAATCTCCTCGAGAATAATTCGCAAGATTCCTTAAAAAATGAAGAATTTTTATTTTAAAAATTGTTGTAGCAAGAATATTTAAAAATATTAAAAAATTTCCAAGAAAATAAAAAAAAATCGCAAGATTCCTTGAAAAATTTAAAATAATTTTTATTTAAAACAAGTTTATTTAAAGAGAATATTTAAAAAATATTTCAAAATATTTTCAAAAATTTCAAAATAGAAGTTGGAAGATTTTGAGACAGTTTTTTTTTATTTTGCAGAGTTTAAAAAAAATCTATGAAAAATTCGTATCATTTTGAAAGATATTTATAAGTTTTGAAAAAATTTCCAAAATAAATTTGAAATCTCAAAATATTAGAATATTTTTAATTAATTTTAAAATCAGCGATTTTAACTCTGTTAAAATATATTTAAAAATTTCCAAGAGAATAAAAAAATTTTCGCAAGATTCCTTCAAAAATAAAACTAATTTTTATTAAAAAAACTTATTTAAAGAGAATATTTAAAAATATTTAAAAACATTTCCAAAAATATTAAAATAGAACTTGTAACATTTTGAGACCGTTTTTTTAATTTCGCAGAATTTAAAAAAAATTATGAAAAATTGATATCAATTTAAAAGATATTTAAAAGTTTTGAAAAAAATTTCCAAAATAAATTTGAAATCTCAAAATATTAGAATATTTTTAATTAATTTTAAAATCAGCGATTTCAACTCTGTTCAAATTTATTTAAAAATTGCTTAAAGGATAAAAAGAATTTTTCAAAGTTTCTTAAAAAATGAAGAATAATTTTTATTTTAAAAAATTGATGTAGAGAGAATATTTAAAAATATTTCAAAATATTTCCGAAAATTTGAAAATAGAGAATTTTAACTCTGTTAAGATATATTTAAAAATTTCCAAGAGAATAAAAAAATTTTCGCAAGATTCCTTAAAATATTAAAAATAATTTTTATTAAAAAAATTAATTTAAAGAGAATATTAAAAAATATTTCAAAAGATTATTAAAATTTTTTAAATAGAATTTGGAAGATTTTGAGACCGTTTTTTTAATTTTGCAGAGTTTAAAAAAAAAATTATGAAAAAATCGTATCATTTTAAAAGATATTTAAAAGTTTTAAATAAATTTGAAATCTCAAAATATCTTAAGCAAAATGTAGATTTTTTTTGAAGTTTAGAATATTTTTAATTAATTTTAAAATCAGAGACTTCAACTCTATTAAAATATATTTAAAAATGTCCAAGAGATTAAAAAAATTTTCACAGAAATTTAAAAAAATGTTTACTAAGAAATATTAATTTAAAGAAAATATTTAAAAATATTTCCAAACATTTTTAAATAGAACTAGAAAGATTTTTAGACAGTTTTTTTAATTTTGCAGAGTTTTGAAAAAATGTATGAAAAATTCGTATCGTTTTAAAAGATATTTAAAAGTTTTGAAAAAATTTCCAAAATAAATTTGAAATCTCAAAATATCTAAAACAAAATGTAGATTTTTTCAAAGTTAAACTCTATTCATATATATTAAAAAAATTTCCAAGAGAATAAAAAAATTTTTGCAAGATTCCTTAAAAAATAAAAAATAATTTTTATTTTAAAAAATTAATTTAAAGAGAGTATTTCAAAATATTTCCGAAAATTTTAAAATAGAACTTGGAAGATTTTGAGACAGGTTTTTTTTGCAAGATTTCTTAGAAGATAAAAAATAATTTTAAAGAAAGTATTTCAAAATATTTCCGAAAATTTAAAAATAGAACTTGGAAGATTTTGAGACAGTTTTTTTTTAATTTTTCAGATTTAAAAAAAAATTTGTATAATTTTAAAAGATATTTAAAAGTTTTGAAAAAATTTCCAAAATAAATTTGAAATCTCAAAATATCTTAAAAAAATGTAGAATTTTTCGAAGTTTAGAATATTTAAAATATTTAAAATTAATTTTAAAATGGGAGCTTTTAACTCTGTTAAAATATATTCAACAATTTCCAAGAGAATACAATTTTTTTCGCAAGATTCCTTTAATAATTAAGAATAATTTTTATTCTAAAAAATTAATTTAAAGAGAATATTTTTAAATATTTCAAAATATTTCCGAAAATTTAGAAATAGAACTTGGAAGATTTTGAGGCAGTTTTTTTAATTTTGCAGAGTTTAAAAAAAATTATAAAAAAGTAGTAACATTTTAAAAGATATTTAAAAGTTTTGAAAAAATTTCCAAAATAAATGTTGAAATCTCAAAATATCTGAAAAAAATGTAGAATTTTTCGAAGTTTAGAATATTTAAAATTAATTTTAAAATGAGAGATTTTAATTCCTTTAAAAATATATTCAACAATTCCCAAGAGAATAAATTTTTTTTTCACAATTCTTAAAAAAATTAAGAATAATTTTTATTTAAAAAAATAAATTTAGAGAGAATATTTCAAAATATTTTCAAAAATTTTTTAATAGAGATTTTAACTCTGTTGAAATATATTTAAATTTTCCAAGAGAATAAAAAAATGTTGCAAAATTTCTTAAAAAATTAAAAATAATTTAAAAAAAAAATGAATTCATAAAGAATATTAAAAAATGTTTCAAAAGATTATCAAATTTTTAAAAATAGAACTTGTAATATTTTGAGACAGTTTTTTTTTAATTTTGCAGAATTTAAAAAAAATTATGAAAAATTCGTATCATTTTAAAAGATATTTAAAAGTTTTGAAAAAATTTCCAAAATAAATTTGAAATCTCAAAATATTAGAATATTTTTAATTAATTTTAAAATCAGCGATTTTAACTCTCTTAGAATAGATTTAAAAATTGCCTAAAGGATAAAAAGAATTTTTCAAAGTTTCTTAAAAAGTAAAAAATATATTTTATTAAAAAAAATTAATTTAAATAGAATATTTAAAAATATTTCAATTATTAAGAATTCGCTGGGTTATCAGAATGTTTTTTTATTTTGCAAGATTCCTTAAAAAATAAAAATTAATTTTTATTTACAAAAATTAATTTAAAGAGAGTATTTCAAAATATTTCCGAAAATTTTAAAATAGAACTTGGAAGATTTTGAGACAGTTTTTTTTTAATTTTTCAGATTTGAAAAAAATTCGTATAATTTTAAAATATATTTAAAAGTTTTGAAAAAATTTCCAAAATAAATTTGAAATCTCGAAATATCTAAAAAAAAAATGTAGAATTTTTCGAAGTTGAGAATATTTAGAATATTTCAAATTAATTTTAAAATCAGATACTTTAACTCTGTTAAAATATATTCAAAATTTTCCAAGAGAATACAATTTTTCTCGCAAGATTCCTTCAAAAATTAAGAATAATTTTTATTTCAAACGAATTTATTTAAAGAGAATATTTTTAAATATTTCAAAAGATTTCCGAAAATTTCAAAATAGAGATTTTAACTCTGTTAAAATATATTTAAAAATTTCCAAGAGAATAAAAAATTTTGGCAAAATTTCTTAAAAAATTAAAAATAATTTTTATTTGAAAAAATTAATTTAAAGAGAATTTGAAAAAATATTTTAAAAGATTATCAAAATTTTTTAAATAGAGATTTTAACTCTATTAAAATATATTTAAAAATTTCGAAGAAATAAAACAATTTTCACAAGATTCCTTAAAAAATTAAAAATAATGTTTATTTTAAAAAATTAGTTTAAAGAGAATATTTAAAAATATTTACAAATATTTCCAAAAATATCAAAATAGAACTTGGAAGATTTTTAGACCGTTTTTTTAATTTTGCAGCAGAGTTTTAAAAAAATTTATGAAAAATTCGTATTAGTTTAAAAGATATTTAAAAGTTTTGAAAAAATTTCCAGAATAAATTTGTAATCTCACAATATTTTTTGAACATTTTTTGCGCACGATTCCTTGAAAAATTAAGAAAAATTTTTATCTTAATAAATTAATTTGGAGAGAATATTAAAAAATATTGCAAAATATTTCCGAAAATTTAAAAATAGAGATTTTAACTCTGTTAAAATATATTTAAAAATTTCCAAGAGAATACAATTTTTTTCGCCAGATTCTTTAGAATATTAAAAATAATTGTTATACAAAAAATTAATTTAAGGAGAATATTTTTAAATATTTCAAAAGATTTCCAAAAATTTCAAAATAAAACTTGGAAGATTTTGAGACTGTTTTTTTTCTAATTTTGCAGAGTTTAAACAAAAATTATGAAAAATTCGTATAATTTTAAAAGATATTTAAAAGTTTTGAAAAAATTTCAAAAATAAATTTGTAATCTCAAAATATTTGTTGAAACTTAGAACATTTAGAATATTTTTAATTAATTTTAAAATCAGAGATTTTAACTCTGTTAAAATATATTCAAGAAATAATTATAATAATAATTTTTATGTTAAAAAATTAATTTAGAGAGAATATTTAAAAATATTTCAAAATATTTCCGAAAATTTAAAAAAAAAGAGATTTTAACTCTGTTAAAATATATTTAAAAACTTCCAAGGGAATAAAAAAATTTTCGCAAGATTCCCTAAAAAATTCAAAATAATTTTTATTTAAAAAAATTAATTTAAAGAGAATATTTCAAAATAATTCCAAACATTTTTAAATAGAACTTGGAAGATTTTGAGAAAGTTTTTTTCTTTTATTTTTCAGAGTTTAAAAAAAATCGTATCATTTCAAAGAAATTTAAAAGTTTTGCAAAAATTTCTAAAATAAATTTAAAATCTCAAAATATCTAAAACAAAATGTAGATTTTTTCAAAGTTTAGAATATTTAGAATATTTTTAATTAATTTTTTAAATCAGAGATTTTAACTCTGTTAAAAAATTCAAATTCAAAAATTTTCGCAGATTCCTTAAAAAATTAAAAATAATTTTTATTAAAAAAAATTAATTTAAAGATAATATTTAAAAATATTCCAAAAGATTTCCAAAAATTTTTAAGTAGAATTTGGTGGGACTGTTTTTTTTTCAATTTTGCAGTTTTAAAAAAAATTATGAAAAATTCGAATCTTTAGAAGATATTTGAAAAATTTGAAAAAATTTCCAAAATAAATTTGAAATCTCAAAATGCTTTTTGAAGTTTAGAATATTTAGAATATTTTTAATTAATTTTAAAATCAGAGATTTTGATTCTATTAAATTATATTAAAAATTTCTACATGAATAAAAATTTTTTTTGCAAGATTCCTTAAAAAATAACAAATAATTTAAAAAAAATTAATTTAGAGAGAATATTTAAGCATATTTCAAAATATTCCGAAATTTTTTAAATAGAGATTTTAACTCTGTTAAAATATATTCAAAAATTTCCAAGAGAATAAAAAAATTTCACAAGATTTCTCGAAAAATTGAAAAATACTTTTTATTTAAAAAAATTAATTTAGAGAGAATATTTTAAAATATGTCCGAAAATTTGAAAGTAGAAGTTGAATTATTAGAATATTTTTAATTAATTTTAAAATCAGGGATTTTAACTCTCTTAAAATATGTTTAAAAAATTTCCAAGAGAATAAAAAAAATTTCGCAAGATTTCAAGATTCTTTAATTTTTATTTAAAAAAATTAATTTGGAGAGAATATTTAAAAATATTTAAAAACAATATTAAAAAAGAACTTGTAACATTTTGAGACAGTTTTTTTAATTTTGCAGAATTCAAAAAAAATGTATGAAAAATTCGTATCATATTTTAAGAGAATATTTAAAAATATTTAAAAACATTTCCAAAATTATTAAAATAGAACTTGTAACATTTTGAGACAGTTTTTTTAATTTTGCAGAATTTAAAAAAATTATGAAAAATTTGTATAATTTTAAAAGATATTTAAAAGTTTTGAAAAAATTTCCAAAATAAATTTGAAATCTCAAAATATTAGAATATTTTTAATTAATTTTCAGAATAGAACTTAGAAGATTTAGAGACAGTTTTTTTTTTAATTTTTCAGAGTTTAAATAAAATTAGTATCATTTCAAAGATATTTAAAAGTTTTGAGAAAATTTCCAAAATAAATTTGAAATCTCAAAATATCTAAAAGAAAATGTAAATTTTTTCAAAGTTTAGAATATTTAGAATATTTTTCATTAATTTTAAAATAAGAGATTTTAATTCTGTTAAAATACATTAATAATTTTCCAAGAGAATAAACAAATTTCGCAAGATTCCTGGGAAAATTAAAAATAATTTTTATTTACAAAAATTAATTTAGAGAGAATATTTCAAAATATTTTAAAGTACTTCCGAAAATTTAAAAAAAGAACTTGGAAGATTTTGAGACCGTTTTTTTTTTAATTTGTAGGGTTTAAAAAAAAAATAAGAAAAAAATCGTATCATTTTAAAAGATATTTAAAAGTTTTGAAAAAATTTCCAAAATAAATTTGAAATCTCAAAATATTAGGATATTTTTAATTAATTTTAAGATCAGCGATTTTAACTCTGTCAAAATTTATATTTAAAAATTTCCAAGGGAATAAAAAAATTTTCGCAAGATTCCTTAAGAAATAAAATAAATTTTTATTTTAAAGAATTAATTTATGGAGAATATAAAAAAAAATTCAATTATTAAAAAATTAAAAATTTAAATTAAAAATTAAAAAAATTATTAAAAAAATGAGCGGTCTTTCAGAAAAATAAAAAAAAATAAAATCGGACCTAAAATTCCCATAGAATCAAAACTGGTTTATCATCGAAAATAGTACAAATTAATGAGGGTTTGGAAAAATTTTCAAAAATGATTAAAAATTTCAAAAAATTATAAACAAAATGTAGATTTTTTAAGGCTTCGAAATAAAATTTTTAAGCTTTTTTTTTAGGATTTTGCAAAGTTTAGAATATTAAAAATATTTTTAATTAATTTTAAAATCAGAGATTTTAACTGTGCTAATAAAATATGTAAAAAAATTTTCGCAAGATTCCTTAAAAAATAAAAAATAATTTTTATTTAAAAAAATTAATATAAAGAGAGTATTTCAAAATATTTCCAAAAATTTTAAAATAGAACTTGGAAGATTTTGAGACAGTTTTTTTTTTAATTTTTCAGATTTAAAAATAAAAATTCGTATCATTTTAAAAGATATTTAAAAGTTTTGAAAAAATTTCCAAAATAATTTAAAAATCTCAAAATATCTTAAAAAAATGTAGAATTTTTCGAACTTTAGAATATTTAGAATATTTCAAATTAATTTTTTAATGAGAGATGTTAACTCTGTTAAAATATATTTAAAAGTTTCGAAAAAAATAAAAAAAAAAATTCCCAAGATTCTATTAAAATATATTAAAATATTTCCAAGAGAATGAAAAATTTTTGCAAAATTCTTTAAAAATAAAAAATAATTTTTATTTAAAAAAATTAATTCGAAGAGAATATTTAAAAAATATTTCAAAACATTTCCGGATATTTTAAAATAGAACTTGGAAGATTTTGAGACAGTTTTTTTATTTTCGCAGAGTTAAAAAAAAAGTATGAAAAATTCGTAACATTTTTAAAGATATTTGAAAGTTTTGAAAAAATTTCCAAAATAAATTTGGAATCTCAAAATTTTAGAATATTTTTACCTTATTTGAAAGTCAGAGATTTTAACTCTGTTGAAATATATTTTTAAATTTCCAAGAGAATAAAAAAA
>CAKNXH010052182.1:0-15303 GCA_932178445.1 Andricus quercusramuli | reverse complement strand
TTTTCTTTTTAGGCGCTGCACTTTTTCTTTGAATTGCCGTACTAAGTTTGGTTTTTTCTTCGTTGATTCCTTCTCTGATCGTTTCTTTTGATATGCTTCACGACTTATTATTTTCCGTCGCTGTAGGCGACATGGTATGCAAAAAAAGCTTCGACATTTTTCTTCTACATATCCACAACATGCTTCCGACCTACACTAACATATATTAAATTCAGACCTACATTCATGTAACTTCGAGTTACTAACATAAATTTTGATACCAGTAATGTGCACTTCACCTTGTTCTTTTATCAATTCCGGGACAAAGCTTTATGCGTTTTAAAAGTGCTAAGTTATACAAAACATCTTCAAAAGAACGCACATCTTTTATCCCTGGCAGCATCGTTTGCACATCGTTAAGGTAAACCTGGACAATTTAAAAAATGTTCAACTTGATTTGCTCCACGTACAAGTTTCTATATGGAAAAGCTCATGAATAAATGCATCATTATGATCAGTAAACAGTTCGAGATCATATTATTTATGTACCTTTGCAGTCATGTCCGTATCAATTAGCAACTTCTTTGGAGAAACGCCCGATTTATCCCACTGACCTATTATTACTTTAGATCGGTTACATAGAAATGTCGACCAAGAATCACGCAATTTTTTCTCAGCGTAACGTTGCAACTTTTTGAATGAATATATATCCGCCTTCTCTTCTTTCTACAGAAATAAATATCAAACACAAAAGGTTCAAACACTTTAAACTTATTTACATTCTGAAAAATGGTAAAGCACTTGAAAAGTTGAAGCGAGGCATTATTAAAACTGCTCCTTTGAAAAAAATTATACACTTACAAAATGTGTTCCAAAACAACTTGTTTTTTCTTTCGAATTTCGCTCACGACAACGGGATTCACGTTCAATGGAAAGAAAAGATTCTTGCACGATACGATCCTTTATTGGAAGCATTGTGGAATCTTCCAGATTGAAGACTTGAGCTTCCGAAGTTTCGAAAGCATTTTCCGAGTTGAAGTTAGCATACTGAAAGAAATTAATACTTAACATTTTACACCGATTTTAGTAATAATTAAACGAGGCCTAATGCATAAATCAGGGACTCCAGCGATTATTAGAAACAAAATTCAAGGTTTTGTCCAGGTTTTCCAGGTCAAGATATCAAGTTTTTCCAGGTCTACTTTTTTTACATCAAATAATGAAATAACCGTTTTGTACACATGCAAGATATAAGCCATTTCTTTAATTCTGTTGCAATGTTTGAAAACTTGTGTAAAATCTTTGAAATCGTTGTGAAATTTTTTTTAATCTTTTGAAATCATTATGAAATATTTTAAATATTTGTGAAATAATTCTTTGTTTGTGAAATCTTTTGTTTTCGTTTCAACTCATTGAAATCTTTCGAAATCCTTATTAATTCTCTGAAATATTTGTGAAAATCTTTTGAAATGTTCTAAAAAATTTTGAAATAGTCTGAAAACTTTGAAATCTGGTGTACCATAAACTTTTCGAAATCTTTGAAATTCTTGTATTCTTTAAAAATCTTTAATAAATTTGTCATGATATTTCTTTGAAATATTTGTGAAATCTTTCTAAAACCTTTTGTATTCGCTTTTAATCATTGACATATTTTAAATCCTTGTGAAAAATATTGAAATCGTTTAAAATCTTTGAAATATTTTGAAATCTTTGAATTACTTGAAATGTATTGAAATTCTTATGAATTCTTTGAAATATTTGTAAAATCTTTCTGAAACCTTTCCTGTTTGTTTGAAATCATTTCAATTCTTTTAAATGTTTTGAAATCTGGTTTATACATTTTTGAAATCTTTGAAATTCTGGTAGTCTTTTGAAATCTTTATTAAATTTGTTATGAAATCTTTAAAATATTTGTGAAATCTTTTGCATTTATTTGAAATTTTTGAAATATTTAAAATCCTTGTGAAATCTTTCTAAATCTTTTGTGAAATGTTGAAATCATGTAAAATATGGTTCTCTAAAGTTTTAAAATGTTTGAAATCTTTAAAAACTGATGTACAAGCCTTTTTCAAATATTTGAAATTCTTGAAATCTTCATGAAATATCTGTGAAATTTTACTTAAATCTTTGTTTGCGAAACCTTTCGTATTCGTTCAAATTATTGAATTATTTCAAATCCTATGAACAGGGCTCATTTTAATTCTGAAACTGAATTAACATCGAAATTTTCCATTAATAATTTTTATAATTTGGAAGTTGAATATCCAAAAAAATGTATACATTAACATTCTATATAAGCGGAGAAGAAATAAAATAAACATACAAAATTATTGACAATATTAAAGTCAATAATATAAAATATTAAATGACAATCTATAAAATAATTGGCACCAGTCTGGAAAAAGTGCCTTGAAATATCTGTATTTATTATTTAATGAACAAAAGATAAATTATATCTTGATAATAGAAAACTTTTCAGTAGCAATATTTCTTCTGAATGAGATGTTTCTTTCATAATAGACTAAAATATTTTAATTAATCTTCACATTGCAATAAAATAACTGTTTTAAAAGCAAAAAAAAAAAATCTAGGTTCTCGTGAAAAAAGCAAGGAGATTTCCAGGTTTTGGAGGTTTAAAAAAACTCAAGGAGAATTCCAGGTTCTCAAGGTCTCTGGACACCCTGTAAATGTGAAAAGCTTGCCTTATACCTTTGAAAAGAAGGAGTAGTGACTCTCGCGTTCCCCTGCTGAATTCAAAGGAATAGTACGATGCTTGTGGTCTAGGTTTGCAACGTTTGTAGCATTCGCATCGCTCAATATGCATGGTGAAAGCTCCACATTGGTTTCATCTCCAAAATCAGGCATTTCTTTCTCACACGTTCCAGTCTGCAAAAATTTCAAAGTGTAAATGCTGTTGCGTACAATATTGCCATATAAGTCAAAATATATAACCTTTCTAGGAATAGCGTTTGGTTTTAATGATACTCTCCCTCTCTGTATGCGATTAACTGTTCCATCTGGCAATCTCGTTTCAAAATGTGAGAAAATATCTTCTTCACAAAAATGTGCTTCGCATATCAAATCCAATTCGTTTAAGGATTGCGAAATGGCATTTTCCCATAAATTTCTTGCACTTTCATCCTACAATATTAATACTCTCTTATTAAAAATTCAGAAGTAAAAGCTTTACGTCACAATTTGATGAGATATTCAAAATGGGTATTCATTTTAAATTCTTAAATTTCCTAACCGAAAGGATTGCTACATATTTTCATCGCGTCAGCATTAAACAAGAGCTGGTTCTTTTTTCTTATACGTATGTCTTTAAATTTGATACGTCTAACACCATTATATTAGGGTTGCCACCTCGCCGGAAAAACCATGAGCGAAAGGAATAATAATAATGATCATTTGCCTACCTTTGGTATACGGAACAAACTTCGAAAGGGAACATTTTCCTTCTTGCTTTGATGTTGTTTGTAATTACATATTGCGCATCTGCGATAAGGATTCGCTTTCTTCTTACAACTCTGCAAAGATGTATAACATTACAATTAGGGATTAGTATATTTACAACAGGTTAACAATAATATAATTCAATCATTGATTGAATGTATGATCCATTGTTGCCTGATTAGATGTTATGGTCATGTTGTGCATCATTTAAAATGAACGAAATTTCAATAAAAGTATCGTACTTACCATTTCGATATTGCACTTTCACTTTATAAATGATATATTTCATATATTTAACTTATTCAACAGAGTATTTAATTGCACATGATTTGAGGTTATATTATTGTTTTGTCACGTGGGCGGCCATATTTATTTTATACACATGATCATACTAGCGCCACGTACGGGAAGTTCAGGTACTTCAGTACTTCGCGAAAAAATATGCTCGTTTTCCGTGAAGTCAATGTACAGGACTTTGGTCTCCTTGTGTCTATTCTCCATGGATCTGTGCCTACTTGAAGGCTTCGGAGCCGCCATTTATCAGGGTTGTTTTGGTTCGGGATCATTCGGGACAGATCGGAATATGCGGGAGATTCAAATTTCATTTGGAAGAGAACTCAAAAATAGTAATAAAATCATGCAAAACTTAATAAAAAGTAATAACATGAATAAAAATAATTGAACAGTACAAAAAAAAAGAAAGTCGATGGTATTTTAAATTAGCGGAATACACATTTATATGTTATGTCACTAGTGTCACTAGTGTCAAACGAATAATAATGGTTTGAACAATTGTAAATTATTTACAAACAGGAGGAAAATATTCTGTGTCTAATTTGAAAAAAAGAAACAATTTTCAATATTTTTCTAATAAGTTTTGAGTACTTAGATGCGTAATAATAATGATAAGTGTCATAATAATGAATTTTTCATAATAAAATTTCAATTTTTAATATTCTTCTTCATGAAATATAATTCGCCTAATCAGGTATTTTCAGTTCAACCATCAGCTAACTTCACTTCGTTGAGTGCTGAGGGGAAAACAATAGAGCAAATGCATGGGACAAAACTTTATTTTGGTAATATCTTCATAATGAATAATAATAATTATTACTACTTTATTATGTCATTGAATAGTTCTTAAAAAATAAAAACTATTTTTCAAATACATTTATATAGAAAAAAATTAGTTTTTACGAAGATATTAATAAAATAGGGCAAAAATGGACCCAATCCCATGCATTTGATCCATTGTTTTCCCCTCAGCAGCTAACGAAGTGAAGTTAGCTGATTATGAAGTGAAAATACCTAATTCTAAATGTATTTAGATACGTAACATAATTGCGACACAATATGTTCTTTCAGAGAATTGATATCGGTCCGCATCGGTATTTTATAAATAAAGCTTGACTAAGCAGACAAAGGAGAGAATGCGTTTTAGGAAATAAAATAGTTTGAAAAATGAATCAATAAATTTTTTGAATGTTCAAAATTATATAATTTCTAAACAATTTCAGGTTGAAACACTACAATGAAAGGATTTTACATTGTTATTGAGACGTTCAAATTCAAAAATGTCACTTGTATATTAAAAATTAAAAAAAACGAAAATTTTTAAGTTTGCATTCAGCACTCTGGAATTTTAATGATTCGAGGCTTATATTATTTTAAATAATTCCATTTCAATCTGTTTATTTTAAAATATTTCATTTTTACTTTCTTATGTTCAATTTATTATAACAGATATAGCGAACCTCAAAGCGTGTACAGAGTTCTTTCAGAGAAATTTGTAAGCGTTCAAAATTATATCATTTTCAAACTATTTGAACTTAAAAGCAGTACAATTTAGTGATTATAAGTTTTTTCTTGAGAAATATAAATTGAAAAATATAATTTACAAATTAAAAATTATAAAAAATGAAACAATGCAAATTTTAAAGTTTACATTCAGCACCTTGAAATTCGAATGATTCGAGGTTTGTTTTATTTTTAATAATTTAATTTTATTTAGTTTATTCTCCAATGTTTGATTTATAATTTCTTATCGTAAATGAACAGTCAAATATTGTTAAATATTGTAACAAACATTTTTTAAATACAAATTTTCAAATTGAATGCTTGAAAAATGGAGTATTTTAGAATGCAATAATATTTGAATAGGATTTGAAATTGAATAAAAGCAATTAATTATGAATATATTAATCACAATGTTTTTGAAAAATGAAAAAAGATGTTGAGGTTTCAATCGGATGCAAACATTTCATTAATTACCAAGGCTTTCGAAATAAAATAGTTCAATTTTTAACGTAAAAATCTATAAATTATTTAATTATGAAAAGATTCATAATCGGCTTATAAAATCAATTTTATTATTATTATATTGTTACGAGTCGGACTGTGATTCAATTTTAAAAATAGATAATTAATTTATATTTACAGTTTAACTGAACATTTTTCTTGTTCTATTTTTTCGTCAAAGTTAACCCCTGCCCCCGAGCCTTTGAAATTAACATGGGGGTTTAAATGGGAAAAGCTTGATTTTCAAAAAAAAAAAAAAAAAAAAAAATGGAAGAAAGAGCTACTTGTTATAAACTTTTTGTGAATTAAAGTATTAAAACCTCTTAAAGCATGTTCAAAGAATAATTCACACCCAGTAAGTTTTAATTTTGACTCCCCACCTCTTTCGAGCCATTGTTATTTTGGAAAGTGACCCAAAAACTGCAAAAAAGCAGTTTCCTATCAAATTCATACGGTATTCTTTGGATTTTGATATGCTCCTTACTTTTGGGTGGGATATGTTGGATGTAGTAAGAAGGATATACGTCGGGAAAATAGCTTTGCGTTTGCTAAGAGGAAGTGTTATCTCATGAGATAATAAGAGACAGGAGATGTAGGGGAACCATAGGAGGGAGTGAGAGGGAAGGTTTCCATCTTAGTAATGGAGGGATGTATGGTGGATAGGCTTCAAGGGAGGTAAAAGGTGGTTGTGGTCATGGGATAGAAAGAGATAGCGGGTAGGAGAGTGATCTGGAGATTACAAGAGGAGGGAGTGAGAGGATAAATGTCGAGAAAGGTGGAAAGGGGGAGAAGTGATGTTTCTATCTCGTAAGATAGAAAAAGATAGCAAGTTGAGCAAGCGTTTTCTCTTTCTCTTATCTCCTGAAAAGAACTAAGTTAGAGGACTTTTGATTTTGGTCGTGGGAGAGGGGAGAAGTTAGTCAGTGTATCGGCTGAGTGGGCTGGTATGCCAGCTGTCTTAGCGGAAACGGGTAGGCTGGTATGCCAGCTAACCCGTTAGCGGAGGAAAGAAGGGGAAGAAGTTAAGTGACCAGAGAAAAACAAAGAATTGTGGTTAATTAAAGTTTATTTATATAAGTTTCTTAATATGTTGATTACAGAGAAAGCCGGAGAAGTAAGCGTCAGATTTCGTTGTCGCGTCCTCACAAGAGGGCGAAGGCGAAGCGTAGTCAATGATCCTCTGGCTGGCTTCCAGCTGGAGGATTCTTGAGGTCGAGAGAGAGAGAGAGAGAGAGTACTGTTCGGGCACGGCAATGGCTTGCGGTGAAAAAACCTAGGGCTGGCTAACAGCTGTAGGCACCTGCTGCTGGCTTCCAGCTGTAGGGTTTAAAGTGAGACGGTTCTGGCTACCAGCTCCCAAACACTTTCTGATCGTTCTGGGCTCGTGCGCGCCCTTATAACGGGGAGGCTGCGTGGGCGTTGCGTGAGAGTCGAGCGCAGAGGGTAGAAAATCGTTGGTGGGAGATGCGCGCGTCGAGTTTCGAGGGCGCTCTACTCGCGACTCTCGCCTCTACTCGCCCTGCGTCTTGCTGACGTCACTGCTGACGTCACTTCATGGAGTACCTATTTCTCTCTCTTTCTAACTTACTGGTCTTATTACTAGTTATTATAATTTAAAATGGTTGCCTATTGAATGAATAAACGTCGTCTGCGAGAGTGTTTTAAATCTACCAATAAAAGAGTCTCGCTCTATACAAGCCGCGTATAACAATTTTATTAACAAGTATTATTTTTAATTGTCAAGGGACCAGTTTCCAAGTATTTTGTGAATAATTTATAATTACTGAAACAATTATTATTTATTTAAGAATTATATTTTTCTTAAAATCGTGGGAAATTATTGTTTTCGGGATATAAGTGATAGATTTTAATTTTACAGAAATAGAATATACATACATTGGATAGTTTATATTACTTATTTTATTATTATTTTCTTAATTATTCAAGTGACTTGATAAGATCTTTCTAGAATTTTCGTTAGACGTTTTTTCAAACAACTTCTAATAAAATTAACATATACTGGCTTTCATTTATGCCCATAAAACGAGTACTTTTATCACCTTTTATGCAATAACTGAGAGAAAATCTACAATTTATTATTATTAAAACTAGAGTGGTTGTTCAACCTATTGGAAAATAGATGTCCAGAAACTTTTGCACGACATTACATATAAGAGAAATAAATTTTTATACTCCTATATGCGCGTGAGTTATTATTTGCTTTGTGTAAAATTTCGATTTCAGTTAACGTTTACCGAAGATGTTTACACATAAATCTGTCTTGGGTCGTAGTTTAGGACGCACGTGATGTTTTTCCACAATATATATTTCTATCTTATATATTTATACCTCATACTTTTTTCTATGTTCACTTTTATTGAACATTAATTCAAAGTTCGTATTCGTGAATTGCATAATATTATTGGCATAATATTAATATGACTAATTATTTCACTTACGCACGTACCACAAGAGTTTTATTCCTTTTGCTCTTTTTAATTATTATTATTTATATTATAATTTAAATTCATTTTACAATTATAATATACATCAGTCATATATTTACAATTTCACACCACTTTTTTTATCCACAGAAAAATTATTTTGTACAAATTGGTAGATCTTAATAGTTCCATTAAGCGTTTGACAATTCTAACGTATACCGATTTTTAGGATGTCACAATTATTATATTTTTCACTTGTAAAAACTTCAAAGTTTCATTATAACTTTCAAGAGAAAAAAAAATCAATATTCTAAACCACGAGTTTGCAAAATGTGTATTCCACCAATTTAATATACCATCGACTTTTCTTTTTTTGTACTGTTTGATTATTTTTATTTATTCAATTACTTTTTATTAAGTTTTGTTCAGTTTCCTAGTTTTAGTCAATCCGCTCATGGATAATAAACTAAATTTTACATGATTTTATTAATATTTCTGAGTTCTCTTCCATATTAAATTTGAATCTCCCGCATATTCCGATCCGTCCCAAATGATCCCGAACCAAAACAACCCTGATAAATGGCGGCTCCGAGGCCTTCAAGTAGGCACACACACATTAAATTAATTAATTAAATTTTCTGTTAAAAAATATTTGACTTGACTTTTAACGATCAAGATATGAATTTTTATCCGAAAAATGAGATTCTACAAAAAAATTGAACTTTAAATCCAAAAAGACGAATCTTGACCCAAAAATGATGACTTTTTAACAGAATTGTTCAATTCTCTACACGATGGGTGCATTTTTATCCAAAATGAGATTGAATTTCTCTTAAAAAGGATAAATTCGTATTTATAAGAAAAAATTTGAAAAAAAAATAGTTGAATTTTCACCCAGAAAAGATTCCAGTTGACTTTTCAAGATCAAAATATGAATTTTTTAACAAAAAATAAGATTCTACGAACAAAACTGAATTTTTCATCCAAAAAGACGAATTTTTTCAACCAAAAAGGATGAATTTTTAACGAAATAGTTGAATTTCTATCCAAGAAAGATGAAATTTGTACTAAAACCGATGAAATTTTATTAAAAAAGGGAAGAATTTTTTTTTTAGTTGAACTTTCATCCAGAAAAGCTTGCAATTCATTTTTTAACGTCAAAAAATTGAATTGGAACAAAAAGTAAAATTTTTACGAAATAGTTGAATTTTCAACAAAATAGCAGAATTTTGAACCAAACGTATGATTTTTTAACAAACTAGTTTCATTTTCAACCAAACAGTTGCATTTTTCACCAGAAAGAAAAGAAATTTCTATTAAAACAAATGAATTTTTGATTGAAAAAAATTCAAAAAAATAGTTTAATTCTCATCCAGAAAAGATTTCAGTTCTCTTTTTAACGCCAAAATATGAAATTTAACCAAAATAAAAAATTCTAATTTTTGCTATTTAATATTTAATTTACCACTTTTTGATCATTTGAAGAGAATGAGAATTTATTTTTTTAGAAAAGTCGCCGCCATTTAATAATTTTTAATATTTTCAAATTTTTTCTCTCGACTTTAAAATAGTGAGAAATTTCTCACGATAACCAAAAAGTAATAGATAAGTATGGCAATTTATCATAAAATTACAGCATTTAATCAAATTTCTACAATTTTCCATTGGAAAAAATGTAAAATATAATTTTTTTTCTATTAGTTTGGGACAAAATTCAGGGTTCAAGCTTTCATTTGACCCATTTCTCGAATTTTTTCGACTTTTCGTATTGCGTGCAATTTGAAAAACAGCAAAAAAGTTTGTTTTTGAAAATATTGACCTTTTTCATTTTCACCATAAGTTCAAAAAAAAATTATTATTTTTTCGAACATCACGATTTCCTTAAAACTCGAGAGCTCTTAGAATCAAAATTCAGTTGCAAATATTTCCTGAAGGAGGAAATTCAACTTGTCGGTTTTTGGTTAAAAATTCGCCCCTTTTATTTTCAAAATGAACCATTTGGATGAAAGTTAAGGTATTTCATTGAAAATTGGTCGCTTTTGGTTGAAAATTATTCTTTGCATTTAAGAATTAATCTTTTTGATTGAAAAAAAATGTTTTCCAAATTAATTTTTGAACTCAAAAGTTTAGTATTTCATTTGCAGTTTGCCTTTTTTATTAAAATTCAATTTTTTTTTTATTTATTATTGAAATATTTAAAATCTTCTTTGGTTGTATGATTTCCAGATCGAGTTCTTCAATTTCTTTGTACTATTCTTAAATCATTGTCTACGAAAGCATACTCGTTATTCTTGTTGGTCTTTAATCAATTTCTTGTTTTAAAATTTTAGGATATTTTTCTTTCACTTGAAAATTTTTCAAATATCAAAACTACGAACTTTCTATTTTTTCAAATCTCCCAAAACTTGTCAAAAAAAAAAATATCTTCAACAAAATAGTTGGATCCTAAACCGAAATAAAAGAATTATCAACCAAAAAGGGTGAATTTTTAACCAATAACATGCATTTTCAACAAAATAATTAAATTTAAATCAAAGTGTTGAATTTCCTTCTGAAATCATGAATCTTCAAGCAAAAAAATTAATTGTTAACAATGTTGATTCCTCAGCAAAACCAGAATAATTCAAAACTAAATACTTACACTTTTACCCCAAAAAGATGGAATTTGGTCAAATTTTTTGTTAAAAAAAATCAATTTTAAAACAAAAAGATAAGAAGTTTTGACAAAATAGTACATTTTCTGACAATAGAAGCGAATCTCCAACTAGAAGAAAAGATTTTTTGAACAAAGTAGTTCAATTTTCAAGCAACTAATCAAATTTCCAACAAAAAAATATACATTTTCTACTTTATAGTTGAATTTCCCCAAAAAATGTAATTTCCTTGAAGAGCATTAATTTTCCACACAAAAAAAAATTGTCAACCGAATATTTAAATTTTCAACAAAAAATTATGAATTTTCAATTTAAAAGAAGGATATTTTACAAAGTAGTTCAACTTTAAACAAAGGGGTTGAATTTGGAAAAAAGTGAATTTTTAAGGAGAAATGTAATAGTTGATGGTTTCATAAAAAAAGGATTTTTATTTTAAATAAAGGATACTTGAACTAATAAAAAAAACGAATCTCCAACAAAGTAGTTGAATCCTCAACCAAAATATATTGATTTTCAACCAAAAAGTTGAATTTTCCTATCAAAAATTAATTTTGGATTAAAATCATTAATTTTTTACAAAAAAAAAAAAGAATTTTTAACCAAATAGTTAAATTTTCAGCAGAAAGAGATCAATTTTTCATAAAAACTGGAATAGTTTAATTTTCAGGTGAAAAAATTAGTTTTTAATCTGTAAACAACAACAAGGTAATACAATAGTTGAATTCCAACCCAAAGAGATGAATTTTCAGCCAAAAATGGAATACTTGAAATTTTAGTTGACAAAAATTATCTTTTAACAACAAAAAAACGCTTCTTCAACAAAATTCCTACATTTACGGTTAAAAATAGGAATTTTTATCTGAAATCATGAATCTAGAATAAAAAGATTAATTTTAAACAAGACAGGTACACCTTCAACAAATACATGAAATTCCCAGAATTTTCATGGATTCCAAGGGACTTTAAGTTACATTTTCTTTCGAAAAAAAAAATTAATTTTCGATTGAGAAATAAGAATTTTTAACTACCGAAAGAAATTTTCAAAATCAATAACAGAACTTTGGCGAAAATTATCGCTTGAAAACCCTCAATGTTTTAAAATAATTTAGAGCCCATTGATCCAGTATCATTCTAACATTTTGAAAATTATTTTCTTCCTCAACTTTGTTCAAACAACGAGAAGGCAATGTTTTCAAATTGTAGATACACAACGTCATTGGCACGATTTCACATTATAAGATTCTTATTAGGTTTTTTCTTTCAATAATTCAAACCATTGTCCATTATGTATATATGTGTATAATTTATTTCATTAATTTATATAATAATTACTCATTATTATTATTTTTTTAACTTTTTCTCGGAGATGACCTCACATAGTCGTCTCTGGATGCATTCTTAGAGCTACCATTTAATCATTATCATTATTATTATTATCTTTATAAATAATACAATTAATTGATCAACAGCCTTTTTCTTTGATTGTTAAATAAGAATGAGTTAAAATTCTACTGAAGTCACCTAGAAAAAATCGATTATAATTCATGAAATATTTATTTCAGACTCTCTGCAATATAATCACCCAGGTTTAAATCATCAGTAATTTATGGCATCTTTTAAATTTTGTAAATAGCATTTGCAGAATATTTAGAACAAACACTTGAAAAGTACGTTTTTTTATCCAACGTTATCTCCGCCAAGGCTTTTTTCATAGAAGAACAAACTATCTTTTACACACACACAAACACCCACACACAAATTTCTCTACTTAAATTCTTATTCTTGCAATATGAAGATAGCAAATATTTTCCAGAATTGATAAATTTGAAGAAGTTTAAATGCGCGACAAAAAAATACTGAATGATGAAATAACCAAAATCAATAAAATTCAAGTACATGATAATTTGACTGCGCAATAGACATTTCGAAAGAATTATTGTTATAGCCAGCAATATCAATTCTTTAATCAGCTAGGCCGATTATTTTTCTGGTTAAAATTGATGAATATTTAGTCAAACATGAAAATTATCGTTATTAAATTTCGAGCTTACATCACTAATTACGATGGAAAAGGAATGAAAAAGTACAACATAATTTTTTATAGCCTGTTTTTTATTATATGATAAACAATGTTTTTTGAAAAGCAGATATTAGCAGCAATACAATAGTTAATTTTAAGACATGAGTGTTTCAATTATAATGATGTTTCTTTAAAAATTGTATATTAGGACTCAATATGGATGTCCTTTTTCATTTAAAATATTATTTTTGATGGCGAGATCCATAATGCCCATGGGAACTCGGATAATGTGGATGTCCAGACGGTGGAAAAGATAGACTATTCTGCGGCATTCCTGCATCTGGGGGGTAAAATACGATATCTTGTCCTCCAATGAAATTGTCTGTGCAACTCCCTGCTAGGGATGCCTGCTGTGGATCCTGGGTATGACCATGTGAATACCCTTGTTGATTCAAATGGTCATGCTCCCCTGCAATGAATTGGTTTGGATAATTCCCAGCTACAAATTCCTGCCCTAGATGATGAGAACCAACAAGTGGATACTCTGGTTGAGTCGAAAGGTGCGGTTGTACCAAATTTGATAACTGTGAGTTGAGCTGTGAGTTGAACTGTGGGTTCAACTGTGAGTTGAACTCCAAAGTGAAAGATCCTGGGTCATTACTTGGTACAGATCCATGTCCTAGAAGATGAGTATTACCAAGATGGGTATGATCTGCTGCACTCATAAGGTTCTGCGGTTCTTGATAGAGTGTGCTTGGCTCAAACCCCGCTAGGTATGAGTGCTGTGGATGCTGAGTACTACCATGTTGCTGAAAACCTTGTTTCATATATTCACTTGTTGCTCTCGCACTTGGAGTACTAATAAATGCGCTATGCACCATCTGCTGCTTCATGTCAGCTTTTCCTCTTTCTGAAATTGAAATGCCAGGTAACAGGCCATGAGTCTGTTCCAACGATTTATGTTTCATCTCACTTAACTCTGCCAATGTCTGCCCGCCGTGCTCGCGTCCTAGAGCTCGCATATAGGCTTTTTGAATTGAAAATGCATGCTTCTGTGCAGGTGAATCTGCTTTATATGGCTTGTGACGAACAAAATTTACTGCCAAGTGATCAAATTTCTTTAGTTTCCACCTCAAGTCATATTGTAAAGAATATATCCCGATTTCTTGTGGACTCAATGAATCTGTCTCTGCATCACCCACGAATTGTTTAGTAACAGGATTAAAAGGTCGATACCGTCCATCTCCTGCGTCTAGCATCAACAGATACGGTCGCGGTTTTGAACTTACACTCTTTCCCTTGCTCTCTCCTGGGTCCATACCTGATGATATTTCTGTGAAAATAAAGATAAAATTCATAAATTTAAAATTTTAAAGATATAATGAAGAAAGGATCGACACTTGCCACGTACTGGAATAATAATAAGGATTATTATACTTACCAATATAACGGAAGAACATTAAAATGATGGCTGAAGTACAGAGAAGGGCCCTCATTTTTGCAGAAGGCAACTGACGAATTCCCAGGCAGACGCTTGTATATATATGTCAAGACCAAGATATGTACACCGAATGGCTTTGTGTTAGGGACATTCTAATGTGTTCTAATCAACTAGCGTCTCACTAGCACTCACGCGTTTCTCACAAGAATTATACGATCTAATATCTGTGCTAATGACGTCAACAGGCCTAAAGTATTTGTCATGCTAACAATTAAATCTCTGTAAAATAGAATTTTCTATGATTTTAAGGAATTATGTTACAAAATAGATCGTGTTTAATGAAAGAAAAAATATTCTTTTTCATGAAACAAATTTTACTTTGAAAATTGAAGACAGTAAAGTAGGGGTGGTCCAAAAATGCACTGGAAATTTATTTTTCTTGAATTTTTATGAATGACACCCGGAAAGTTTGTTCGCGTCAACAAAAATATGAGTCCATTTTTTTTAAGAAAAAATGATATCTAGAGGTGAAGCATACTGATACATACTGATAACACCAGCACACAAAAAAACCACTTTTCTGTTCTACAGATGCGTGGTCCGTTTGACCCCAGCACATCTGGGTCAAGGGCATTTGAAGGTCAAATGAACAGAAAAGTATTTTGTGTGAAGGTAACTACCATAATTTATGTTTTTTGGGTCGCTGAATCCGAATCCGGGGTCCATTTGAACTCAGCGAGTCGAAGTCAAGGTAATTTCAAGGTCAATTCCGTTCATTTCTCTAAAAACAAATTTCTGACCACAGATTATGACAGAACGGAAGATTTTACGTCCAGATATGTATGTTTTTATATTTTTATGATGACCTCTAAGGTCATGTTAAGGTCATTCCATTTAAATATATAGATGATTTATATGGGTAAATGGTAAATGGACTACATTGGACTAGACTACCATACTAATATGTTGTGGGGGTCGCTGAGTCTGAATCCGAGGCCCATTTGACCCCAG
>CAKNXH010052177.1:2910-18334 GCA_932178445.1 Andricus quercusramuli | reverse complement strand
TGAGGATGAGGATGAGGATGAGGATGAGGATGAGGATGAGGATGAGGATGAGGATGAGGATGAGAAAAAAGATAGGGATTAAGAAGAATACACCCAAGGATAAGGATAAATATAAATATAAGAATAAGGATGAGCAATAATTAAATTTCAAAACCAAATTTCTCAATGTGTTTGAAAAATTTAGTAAATGAAATGTTCTTTTATGTTAATAAATTTTTTAAACGAATGTAGATAAAAAATGATTTAATAATCGGCCTGGTATTCTTTTATTAAAAAATTATTATTTAAAAAAAAATTTAATTATAATGAAACAAGTTGATTATAAAGAAAAATTTGTTCAAGCTCAGTTGGTTGCAGGCTACTTGATTAAATTTAGCGTATCAAATTTCACTATCAGGCCTCTTAATTTGCACCTTGATAAAATAGATTGAATTTTCGATTCCCCGTGACCAGGAAGTTCTTATATTTCCATTTTAAGGTTTCATAAGCCTCATAATTAAATTAATCATGGGTAGTTTTATTTTAATATTTCCAAGCATTTCCAACAAAAATGAATTTTTGTGTTTATCATGCTAAAGTTTTTATCCATGAGCAATATTTTTTTTATATCAAGTGTCCTTCCTTCATTTTTTATCGTATTTTATTGACTTTTTATGAAGAAACAGGATCACAAAATCGTAAGGCTCGCAGCAGGTATACGTGCTGGGAATTTAAATTTTTTTTAGTAGGACCGTGCAATTTTTCACGTAGTCATGCAAAAACTATGCAAACGAGTCCAGTACCTGAGACAAATCGACCAAATGAAATCTTCCAGAATTTTTTTTTTTTTTTTTTCTTCAGGGAATCAATTCCTGTTTTAATTCGACATTATACGATTATACGCGACTTTAGGCATATATGGCTAAACATAAATTATATTGAAAAATATTAAATACCAACATCGATATAATATTCACGATTTCTAAAATTCCAAAAATAATTTTTAACTTATTATTTCAGGACAAAATCCACAAATAAAAAAATTGATTAACTGTTTGGTTGAAAATTAATTTTTTTTTTTGTATTGAAGATGCATAATTTCAGTTGAGAGTTAATTTCATTGGCTGGAAATTCCATACATTTTATTGAAAATTGTTTTGTTTTTTTGGTTGAAAATGAATATTTTCTACTAAAAATATAGCTGTATCAATTTTGCTAAAAAATTGATATTTTTCAATTGAAAAATTCCTTATTTTGTTGAAGACCTTTTTTATTAGTCGAAAATACAATTATTTTGGTAAAAAAAACATATTTGTGGGTTTTAAATTCAACTTTTTTACTTCAAAAATTCGTCTTTATAACTTGTAAACTCAACATTTTGGATGAGATTTCTTTTCCATTATTGATTGAAAAATCTTTCTTGGTTTAAAATTAAACTCTTCTATTCAAAATTAATATTTTTTTATCTGCCTGTGTAAAAGCTTCATGACGTTCCGACAGTTCACTCTTATGAAACTGCGTTATGCGCGTTATGCGCTATAGGCAAAAGTGCGTGCGTTTATTTATTATTTTTTCATAACTAAAAAAAATTTGAAAATTTCAAGAAAAACGGCAAAAATTCAAGGTCTGACTAAAAGAAGGTAGTTATAAACAATAATGAACGATTTAAACAAATACTTTGTTACCTTCCATTAATTATCACTTCACTCTAAGACGAAGTGAGAAAGTAAACAAAAAATTTAATTTTAAAACTTCAGAACATTATTTTGAAAGAATATTGTTATAAATAATGAGAAATTATTTAAAACAATACGTCGAATAATTTTTATTGAATATTACTTCACTCTGACTGAAAAGTTTAAAATTTCAGAAACAACCGCAACTTTCTAGCATTATTTTAAGAGAATATTGTTATAAATAATAATAAATTGCTTAAACAAATAAGTTTTTTTAATTTTAAAAATTCCGGATCTCTCTAGTACCTTAATGGAAAAGCACCCGTCCGGCAATCGGAAGTTCTGAGGTTCGATTCCTAGCAGAGCAAAAGGAGAATCTTTTCAGAAAAAAATTAATTAAAATCATTTTTAATTCATATCTCCATCTAGTCTGAAAATAAATGAAACAAAAAAATATTGTTGTTTCCTAGAATTGTTCAACTTGTTATTTTAACAAATTCTCCTTTTTATTGTTATTATCAGGGAAATGAAAGTACTTGTTCTTTTTTCCTTAGGGAATAATTTATTGCACTTTTCTTATTATATGTATGCAGATATTAAATTTAATATTTTAACAACAAAATTTATCTAAGACTTTCTAATTATAGAGATATACGAATAATAATTTGCCTGCATTTCTTCTTCCGGTTACATATTATATTGTCAGTTAGTATGTAATCTTGTAGTAAATAAAATAAAATTAACGAAAATGTTACAATTTGCTCTGAACAAAACTTCTGAAAAAATAATTTTTATTTTTATTTTGATTGAATTCATTTTAAATTTTTATCAAATTTCATTATAGTTAAATAAAATTTTGATTTAATTTATAGTTCAAATGTAATTTACTTTTAATTCAATTTTTAATTCAAATTTAGTTCTCTTTTATTTTCATTAAATTTATTAAATTCTATTTTAATTTTAGGGATCCCTGAAAAATTTCGAACAACAAAATTCGGATTAATAGAATCCAATGAAAAAATTCAACTATTCTTGGTTAAATTTTTTTTTTAAGTCTATCATTATATTTTTGGTTCAACATTGATCTAATTTGGTTAAAAAATGTGTAATTCCTGGTTGAAAATTAATTTTTCAAATAAAAATTTAACTATTTTATTCTTGCTTGAAAAATTTATCGTTTATTTATTTTTCATTTATTTGAACACATTTTTTTATTTATTTTTCATTTATTGTTTATTTTATTTATAGTATTCGGTTCAAAATTCGTATATTTTGATGATAATTCATCTTTTTTTGTAAGAAATTAACTAAACTAAATTTATTTAAACTAAATTAAAAAACTAATTAATTAAACTTGGTTAAAAAAAACTTTTTGGTTGAAAATTGAATGTTTTGATTGAATACCGAAATCTTTTCTTGAAAATTAATATCTTCAGTTGAAAATTTAACTTTTTTATTAAGAATTCGTTTTTTTTTGTTGGGGATTAATTTTCTTTATTAAAAAGGTAACAAGTCGAATTTTTGGTTCAAAAATGATATTTTAAATTGATAATTGTTATTTTCTGGTTGAAAATTCATGCATTTTGTTGAAACTTCGCTTTTTTGGTGGAAAATTAATCTTCTTGGATAAAAAAAGGTTGAAAAATCCACTATTTGGTTTAAAGTTGTACTAATTTGTAAAAAATGCATTTTTGATTGAAGATTTATCATTTTAGTTGAAAATTCAACTATTTGGTCGTAAATTACATTTTTTTCTCACAATTCATATTTTCGTATAGAAAATTCAACCGTTTTGTGAAAAAATCGTTTTTTGGCTTAAAAATTTAACAATTTGGCAAAAAATTAAATTATTTTGTTAGAAATTTATTGGTTGAGGAATCAACTTTTTGTTGACAATTAGTGTTTTTCTAACTGAGAATTTAACTTTTCCTTTTTTAGTTGAAAACATATCTTTTTTAGATGACAATTCAACTATTTGCTTGAAAATTCGTCTCTTGCTATAAAATTTATATTCTTGAATGATAATTCATAATTTTGGTTGAGGATTCCAGAATTTTGTCAAAAATTCGTCTTTTTTGGCTTAAAAATTTAACAATCTGGCAAAAAATTTAATTATTTTATTAAAAATTAAATGTTTGCTGAAAATTCATACTTTTGGTTGAAAATTCGTGTATTTAAGTAGAAAATAAATTTTTTCTGTTAAAGATTCATCTATTTGGTTGAGGATTCAACTTTTTCTTGAAAATTAGTTTTCTTTAACTGCAAATTTAACTATTCCATTTTTATATGATAACTGATATATTTTAGATGAAAATTCAACTATTTGGTTGAAAATTCGACTTTTGGTAGAAAATTAATATTATTGGTTGAAAAATCATAATTTTGGTTCAGGATCCAAGAATTTTGTCAAAAATTCGTCTTTTTTGGATTAAAAATTTAACAATCTGGCAAAAAATTTAATTATTTTATTAAAAATTAAATTTTTGTTGAAAATTCATAGTTTTGGTTGAAAAATCGTCTATTTAAGTAAAAAATAAATTTTTTTGTTGAAAATTCATCTATTTGGTTGAGGATTCAACTTTTTGTTGAAAATTAGTTTTTTTTAACTGCAACTTTAACTATTCCATTTTTAGTTAAAAATTGATATTTTTTAGATGAAAATTTAACTATTTGGTTGAAAATTCGACTTTTCGTAGAAAATTAATATTATTGGTGGAAAAATCATAATTTTGGTTCAGGATTCAAGAATTTTGTTGAAAATTCGCATTTTAAAGCTAAATTCAATCGGTGGAAAACATTCTTTTCTGTTTAAAATAATTGTTTTTTAAATTGCAATTTTAAAGATACCATTTTTTGTTGAAAATTGACCTCATTTAGTTGATAATCCAGCCATTTTTTTGAAAATTCATCTTTCCTGATAGAAATTTTTTTTTCGGTTGAATTTTTTGTTGAAAATTAGTTTTTTTTTTAACTGCAAATGTAACTATTCCATTTTTAGTTAAAAATGATATTTTTTAGATGAAAATTTAATTATTTGGTTGAAAATTCGACTTTTGGTGGAAAATTAATATTATTGGTTGAAAATTCATAATTATGGTTCAGGATTCAAGAATTTTGTTAAAAAATCGCATTTTAAAGCTAAATTCAATCGGTGGAAAACATTTTTTTCTGTTTAAAATAATTGTTTTTTAAATTGCAATTTTAAAGATCCAATTTTTGGTTGAAAATTAATCTCATTCAGTTGATAATCCAAACATTTTTTTTGAAAATTCATCTTTCCTGATAGAAATTTTTTTTTTTCGGTTGAACTTTTTGTTGAAAATTAGTTTTTTAACTGAAAATTTAACTATTCCATTTTTGGTTAAAAATTCATTAATTTTATTGGAAATTCGTCTTTTGGTAGCAAATTAATCTTCTTGGTTTAAAATTGATAATTTTGGTTCAGGATTCAAGAATTTTGTTTAAAAAATTTTGTTTCGAAAAAAAAAGTTCGAAAATTCAACTTTTTTGTGGCAAATTTGTCTTTTTGGCTCAAAAATTTATCATTCACAGTCGAAAATTCATCTCCGTTGACTGAAAATGAACTCTTTTGTCAAAAATTTAACTTTTCGGGTTGAAAACTCAACTCCCTTTTCTGTTATCAGGAATTTTCAAATTCGGTAATACCATAAACATAAACAGTCAGGATTTTTTTATTAGGGATTATTCAGTCCTCCCTTAAATTAAATTACAATTTACAAACCCAGAAAAATTAATTTTTAACCAAATTATAATTTTCTACCAAAAAGAGGAATTTTCTAGCAAAAAGATCAATTTTTCACAAATCAGTTGAATTTTCAACTTATTCAATTTTTAATTCGTTCAATTCGGATGTAGGTGAAAAACGGAAAAAAAGTGAAAAGGGGAAAGGTGTCCTTTTTATTATCTTTAGGAGATATTCCTGAGAATGTTTAGTTCAATTTTCTAAAAATAGCCAGAAGAATAGGCAGAAGTCGAATTCTTTCTACAACGAAAATTCAACTTTTTTTTCAAATTTGTCCTTTTGGCTTGAAAATTTATCATTCTTGGTTGAAAATTCATCTCCGTTGACTGAAAATGAACTTTTTTGTCAAAAATTTAAATTTTTGAATTGCAAACTGCACTTGTAGTATCATAAACTTTTATTTATTATTATTATTATATATTATTATATTATATTATTATTATATATTATTATATTATTATATATTTATTATACATTATTATTATTATTACACTTTATTATTAGGAATTTTTCAGTCCCCCTTTATATTAAATTACAATTTTATTAATGTTTTCCTCCTTCTATTTTCTATTTTGTACCTGACTATTTAGCTTCAGGTAGGTAGGCAGGCAGCTCCTGCTGACAGGTGCAATAGGAAGATGAATAGCCAAGGATAACAATGGAGGAACCGTTACATAAGCTGTTTTTCAGAGAAGCTTCAAAGGCACTCGTAAGTAATTAATTGTACGCGGAAATCGACCAATACAAATAGAGGAAAAATTGAGGAAATTACATGAAAAGCAGCAATTATAGAAGTCAACAAAACTCCAACTGCAACTGCAACTGTCTCACATTATGTCTTTAAATTTCATCTCACACCTCTGGAGATAACACATTCAATAATAATAATTAATAAGAGATGCTGAGAAACGAGAAAAAAAATCTGCCTCAGCCCGGGTTTGAACCAGGAACGCCACTATGCATGCAGGAGCGTTACCAATAACGCTCGTGGATAGTGGCGTTCCTGGTTAAAATCCGGGCTAAGGCAGATTTTTTTTTAACTTTATCAGAATATTAAACCAGTAATTGACACTAATTATTAATTATAATTGGAAATTTTCAGACCGCGTGGATTTCGGATTTGAAATTTTTTAATTTTCAACTAAAAGTGTAATAGTTGATATTCCCACCAAAAAATATTCTAATTTTCAATCGAAAAGAGACTAATTTTTAAACCAAAAAGAGCAATTTGAGAAGAAAGAGTTAAATTTTCAAACAAAAAAGATTTTTCGGTAATTAAAGAAAGAAAATGTAATCCAAAACGCTGCATTGTTAACTGAAAAAAATGAATTTTCTGCAAAAAAGTTGTGTTTCAAACACGAAAATATGAAATTGAAAAAAAGTTGAATTTTCAATTCCAAAATGTGAATTTTCTTTTAAAATAATTCAATCTTCAGCCCAAAAAAATTCAACTTTTCGACAAAATACATGAATTTTCTAATAAAAAAGATAAATTTCCAAGCAAAATTGGAACAGTTACATTTTCAGTTTAAAAAAAAATTTCAACAAAATAGTTAGATTGTCAACAACAAAAAACTAAATTTTTATCTAAAATGATTAATTTTCAAAAACAAATTTAATTTTTAATCAAATAGTTGAATTTTCAACCCGAAAACTTAATTTTCACCAAAAATATAATAGTTAAATTTTCACTTAGAAAAATAAATAAATAAAAAAAAAAAAATTTCAATGAACAAAATTAATTTTTGATGAAACACTTTAAATTTTCAACTAAGAAATAAATTTTCAATCAAAAAGGTGAAGTTTCTACTGATGATGTAAAATAGATCAATTTTCAAACTAAAAAAAAATAAATGGAATAGTTAAATTTGTAACGAAATAGAATAAATTTTCAATGAAATAATTAAATTTTTAACCTGATAGTTGAATTTTCAACCCAAAAGATTAATTTTCAACCAAAAATATAATAGTTAAATTTTTAATTAAATAAATTAATTTTTAATAAAAAAAATATACATTTTTTTCTAAACAAGATTTTTTCAGTTTTCAGTTTAAAAAAATTCATTTTCAACCAAATAAAGTAGTTTTCAACCAAAAAATTAAATTTTAAATAAAAAATGGGTTTTCAACCCAAAAAGACGAATTATCACGCAAATAAATGAATTTTTAACCAAATATTCAAATTTTCAGTTAGAAATTTAATTTTTAAATAAGAGAACAAATTTTCGACAAAATAATTAAATCCTCGAAAAATTAATTCATTTTTAACCAAACAGTGATATTTTTAACTAAGAAAAAGCTATATACCAAAAAATTTCATTTTTAACCAAAGTTAAATTTTCAACAACGTCGGTCACCTTTCAACCAAACAGTCCAATTTTCATCGAAGAATTTAATAAAATAGTTTAATCTTCAAAGAAAACAGATGCATTTTTAACCAAACAATTACATTTTTAACCAGAAAAGTAGAAATTTCTAACAAAATATCTGATTTTTTTAAACAAACTTAAATTTTTAACGAGAAATACGAATTTTCGTGCAAAAAGATAAAATTTTCTACCAAAATAGATGATTTTTTGACCGAATTTAAATTTTCCACAAAAAAGATGAATTTTCATCCAAAAAAATTAATTTTCTACCAAACCAGATGAATTTTTTCAACGTAATTAAACTTTCAAGCAAACAGTCCAATTTTCAATAAAATAGTTGAATACTCAAACAAACAAAAAATTCATTTTCAACAAAACAATGACATTTTTAACCAAAAAGGATGAAATTTCTAGCAAAATAGAAAAATTTATGACCATATTAAAATTTTGAACCAAAAAATTGAATTCTCAATCCAAAATAATAATTTTCTAGCAAAAAAAAAGTTCTAACAACGTAGTTTAATTTTGAATAAAAAAAAAAAACGAATTTTCAAGCAAATAGTTTAACCAACAACCAAAACAGATTAATTTTCAAGAAAACAGTTACATTCCTTATGAAAACAGACTAATTTTCGACCCAGCAGTTGCATTTTCAACTAAAAAGAATAAATTTTTAACCAGGAAGATTAATTTTTAGCTAAAGAATTGTATTTTTAATGAAAAAAGAAAACATTTCTACCAAAACAGATGAATTTTGAACCAAATTAAAATTTTTAACAATAAAATTTCAATTCAACCAAGGAGTCCAATTTTCCACAAATAAAAAAGGAATTTTCAATAAAATAGTTGAATCTTCAAACCAAAATTAATTTTCAAGGAAACAATTACATTTAAAAAAAAAGATCAAAAATCTACCAAAATAGATTAATTTACGCCCGAATTTTTATTTTCAACCAAAACAGATTAATTTTTGAGAAAATAGAACCTTTATCAAAGCATACTAATTTTCAAGCAAGGAGTTGCATTTTCAACCAAAAAGGATGAATTTATAACCAGAAAGATTAATTTTTTCACCAAATTAGAATTTTCTAGCAAAAAGATAAATTTTTCACAAATCAGTTGAATTTTTAACTCATTCAATTTTTAAGTCATTCAATTCGGGTTTAAAAGGGAAAAAAATGAGAAAAGGGTGAAAAAAAGTGAAGAGGGGAAATTTTCTTCAAAAGAGGGGAAAAAAGGGAAATAGGGGATCGAGTGTTGTCTGTGTTTAACGTAAAAATTCCTTCCTTCTATAGATGTTCATTCTAATATCTTTAGGAGGTATTCCTGAGAATGTTTTGTTCAATTTGCTAAAAAAAAGCCAGAAGAATAGGCAGAAGCATGAATGGTAATTTTTTTTAAATAAAATTTTGCATACGACTCTCTTGTATTATTTTTCATATATAATACTAGGATACTGTTTGGAATTCCCCGTCCTGTAACACTGTTCGCATTCGTCTAATCTTTTATCTTTTAGTTCGGTGAATAATAATAGGAGTAGTGGGGTCGATAAAGTTCAAGTTGCACGCAAGCAAGCAAGCAAGAAATCGTGCTTCCGAATATGAAGATCGATATGGACACACACACACACACATACGTACACATTTATTCATGCACAAGGCCTAAAACGTTACTATAGGTCCGAAACAATTTGCGCACATTTAGAAAAAATTATAGTTGAAAAACAACAATACTGAAAAAACAAATCAACAAAAAACTGAACTATACAGTGAATCTCCGATTTTTTCCGCCAAAAAACATAGAAAAACAGTTCAAGTGGGAAGCACGCACTTTTGCGTAGCGCATAATGCACATAACGCAGTTTTATAACCAGACATATGAAGAAGTTATTTAACAGAAAATCACTTAATTTTATGAATATTACATTATTTTTCCACGAAAAACACCGTTTTCACAAATCTCACGCCAACGCTCATCCGTTTGAGTTCTAAATAAAAAAAAATTGAATTCAGCCAAAAAAGAAGAATTTTCAAGAAAATAATGTAATCCTCAAACACTTTTATAAATATTAGATTAACTGTCCATAAAAAACACAGATTTCACAGTTCTCACGACAACACTTGACAGTTTGAGTTCTAAATAAAAAAAATTCAATTCAACCAAAAAAGAAGAATTTCCAAGAAAACAATGTAATCCTCAACCAAAAACAGAACAAATTTCAACCAAATAGTTTCTTTTCTTCAATAAATGGTCGAGATACTCTGTCGCTCACTCGATTAAACCATTTAAAGACAGCAGCATACAAAAGCAAATCATTTTTTCACCAAAAAACCTCGAAAAACAGTTCAAGTGGGAAGCACGCACTTTTGCGTAGCGCATACTGCGCCTAACGCAGTTTTATAACCAGGCATACGGAGAAGTTATTTAACAGAGAATCACTTACTTTTATAAATATTAGATTAACTGTCCACGAAAAACACAGTTTTCACAAATATCACGTCAACGCTCAACAGTTTGAGTTCTAAATAAATAAATAAAAAAACTAAATAAATCGAAAATTGAATTCAACCGAAAAAGATGAATTTTCAAGAAAATAGTTTAATCTTCAACCGAAACAGATGAATTTTGAACCAAATAATTATTTTACTACTGAAAAAAACTGGCCAACAAAAATATTAAAATTTTTAATTAATTAGATCAATTTTCAGCCAAAATGATGAATGCATAAATAAGTTCTTCAGTAAATTTTCATCATAAATTATAAATGTTCAACCAAAAAAAAAAAGAATTTTCAAGAAAATATAATAATTTGCAACTGAAAAGATCAAAAATAAAGTGGTTAAGTTTTCAATTAAAAAATCAATCTCCAATAAAAAAACGAATTCACAACAAAATAGTTGAATCTTCAACCAAAATAGATGAATTTTTAACCAAAATTTTTTTATTTTCCAGTTGAAATTTCAAATATAAAAAAATAAATGTTCAACCAAAAATAGAATAGTTCAGTTTTTAATAATTAAATTTTTTCTCACAATTGAATTTTAACAAAAAGACGAATTTTTAACGAAACAGTTGAATTTTCAACTGAATAGATGAATTTTTAAGAAAATAGGTAAGTTTTCAAGCTAAAAAGTCAAATGTTTCAGAAAACAGTTAACTTTTCAACCAGAAAAGAAGAATTTTCAAGAAGGAAGATAATTTTCAATCAAGAAAGATAACTTTTTGACGAGATAGTTGAATTTTCAATTAAAAAAGATTTATTTTCAATCAAAAATAGAATCTTCAAATTTTCAGTTTAAAAAACTTATTTTCAACAAACACAAAACGTATTTTCAAGTAAATAAACTTAAATAAAAAAGACAAATTTTTAACAAAATATAGTTGAATCTTCAACCAAAATGGTGAATTTTCAACAAATAATATGATAAAAAAAAATAATTTTCCACAAAAAAGTAATTCCCAACAGAAGAGTTAAATTGTTGAATAAATAGTTTAATTTTTAATCAAGAATATGATTTTTCAATAAAAAAATTCATATCTAACCGGATACTCCAACTTTCTATCAAAAAATTTTAATTTCCTACCAAAAAGGACCAATTTCAACAGAATACATAAACATTTGAAAAGAAAAAAATCAATATTCAATTCAAAATAACAATTTTCAACCAAAAATAGAATAATTACAATATTAGTCACGAAAATTAATTCTAAACAAAAAAAAAAAAACAAAAAAAACTAGTTTCAGGAAAATAGTTAAATTTTGAACAAACAAGTTGATTTTTTAACCAAGAAGATAAATTTTTTACCAATTCAGTATTGTGAAAAATTTAACTAATTTGTTAAACATTCGTCTTTGATGGTTGAAAATGCATAATTTTGGTTCAAGATTTATCTCTCAGGTTAAAAATTTAAATATTATGTTGAAAATCCGTTTTGTTTTTATTAAAAATTAGTATTTTGAACTGAAAATTTAATCACTGAAGTTTCTGTTGCAAATTGATTTTTTTTAGTGGAAAATTAAACTGTTTGTTTGACCTGCTTTCTTAACAATTAATTTTTTGGTCAAAGTTTAATTTATTTAGTTGAAATATTAACTATTTTGTTAAAAGTGCGTTTTTTGTTGTTCAAAATTAATTTTCAAATTGAAAACTGAACTATTCTATTTTTGGTTCAACATTAATTTTTTTTAGTTGAAATTTCAACTTTTTGGTTGAAGATTTATATTTTAGGTTACAAATTGAAATATTTGTTAAATTAAATGTTGTGAACTCGTTTTTTTATTGGAGATTGATTTTTTAATTGAAAACTTAACAACTGTGTTTTTGGTTGGACATTTACCTTTTCAGTTGCAAATTATTATATTTTCATGAAAATTCTTTTTTTTTTGTTGAAAATTTATTTTCCAGCAGTAAACTAATTATTTCACTGACACTTCAATTATACCACTTTTGGTCGAAAATTGATATTTTCTAGTTGAAAATGCATCCTTTCCAGTTGAAAATTCACATATTTTGTTGAAAATCAGTACTTTTTTGTAAAAAATTAATCGTTTTAGATAAAAATTCATCTTTTTGATAAAAAATGCAACTATCTCGTTGAAAATCCATCTGTTTTGGTTGAGGATTACATTATTTTCTTGAAAATTCTTGTTTTTTGGTTGAATTCAATTTTTTTATTATTTATAACTCAAAATGTTGAGCGTTGACGTGAGATTTGTGAAAACTGTGTTTTTCGTGGACAGATAATGTAATATTCATAAAAGTGAGTGATTTTCTGTTAAATAACTTCTTCATATGTCTGGTTATAAAATTTCGTTATGCGCAGTATGTGCTACGCAAAAGTGCGTGCTTCCCACTTGAACTGTTTTTCGAGGTGTTTTGGTGGAAAAAGTGATGTGCTTTTGTATGCTGCTGTCTTCCAATGGTTTTAATCAAGTGAGCGACAGAGTATCTCGACCAATTATTGAAGAAAAGGAACTATTTGGTTGAAATTTGATCTGTTTTGGTTGAGGATTACATTATTTTCTTGAAAATTCTTCTTTTTTGGTTGAATTCAATTTTTTTTTATTTAGAACTCAAACTGACGAGCGTTGACGTGAGAACTGTGAAAGCTGTATTTTTTTGTGGACAGTTAATCTATTATTTATAAAAGTAAGTCATTTTCTGTTAAATAACTTCATCGTATACCTGGTTATAAAACTGCATTGTGCGCAGGTAACGAGCGCAGGTAACGAGAATCAAACACACAAGCTTCCAAAAAAGACAACTTTTCGAAAAAGTTCCGGTAAGACGCTATACCCTAACGGCCTAACTGTGTAATTTGCAACATGACGTATCTCTGGTTTTAAAACTGCGTTATGCGCAGTATCCGCTACGCAAAAGTGCGTGCTTCCCACTTGAAATGTTTTCCGATGTGTTTCGGTTGAAAAAGTTGATTAATAAGTGATTTTTTGGCTGTAGATTCACCTTTTTGATTCAAAATTTAACTACAGTCGAATCTGATTTCAGCGATTCTGGATTTAGTGTTTCTGACTCCAGGCATCGGGAGCCATAACCTCAAACTGTGAAATATTTACGTGAGAATGGTAAAAACTGTGTTTTTCGTGGACAGTAACTAACATTTATAAAAGTAAGTGATTTTGTGTTAAATAACTTCTTTGTATGTCTGGTTATCAAACTGCGTTAGGCGCAGTATGCGCTACGCAAAAGTGCGTGCTTCCCACTTGAACTGTTTTTCGAGGTGTTTTGGTGGAAAAAGTGATGTGCTTTTGTATGCTGCTGTCTTTGAATGGTTTAATCAAGTAAGCGACAGAGTATCTCGACCAATTATTGAAGAAGAGAAACTATTTGGTTCAAATTTTTTTTTTTTTTTTTTTGAGGATTACATTACTTTCTTGGAAATTCTTCTTTTTTGGTTGAATTCAATTTTTTCTTATTTAGAACTCAAACTGTTGAGCGTTGACGTGATATTTGTGAAAACTGTGTTTTTTGTGGACAGTTAACCTAATATTTATAAAAGTAAGTCATTTTCTGTTAAATAACTTCTTCATATGTCTGGTTATGAAACTTGGTTATGCGCAGTACGTGCTACGCAAAAGTGCGTGCTTCCCACTTGAACGTTTTTTTTTTTTCACTTCAAACTGCTTTTTTTATGAAAGATATCTATAATACTGCACAATTTTCAGATTCCAGTAATTTCTGGATTGGACTCTTGAATATTTTCATTTGAAATTCTATTAATAGCCAACCAAAACCAACCAAAACAAAACGATTTTTCAACCAATTGAATTTTAATAAAAACACGAATTTTTAACAAAATAGTTGAATTTTCAACTGAATAGGTGAATTTTCAAGAAAATAGGTAAGTTTTCAAGCTGTAAAGTCAAATATTTCAGAGAACAGTTAACTTTTAAACCAGAAAAGAATTTCCAAGAAAAAATTAAACTTTCAATCAGGAAAAATAACTTTTTGACGATACAGTTGAATTTTCAATGAAAAAAGATGTATTTTCAATCAAAAATAGAATCTATAAATTCTCATTTCAAAAAAATAATTTCCAACAAACACAAAACGCATTTTCAAAATCCTTTTCAAATAATTGAATTTAATTAAAAAAGACAATTTTTCCAAAAAATATAGTTGAATCTTCAACCAAATTGATGATTCTCTGTTAAATAACTTCTTCGTATGTCTGGTCATTAAACTGTGTTCTGCGCAATATGCGCTACGCAAAAGTGCGTGCTTCCCACTTGAACTTTTTTTTACTTCAACTGCTTTTTTTATGAAAGATTTCTATAATACTGCACAATTTTCAGATTCGAGTAATTTCTGGACTGGACTCTATGTCTCGAGAATCCTTGAATATTTTCATTTGAAATTCTATTAATAGCCTATAAAAATATTTAAAAAGTGAATGCCTAAACAAATTCATAGATTTTATTCAAACACAGATTGCAACAGATTACGTTGCACTACATTAAATCTCGGAGGCAAAAAGAGTTGAATAAATCTCCATCTAAAATTCTGAGATAAAAGACAATTTTTCATTTTTCCTTCAATAAAATTATAAATTATGATTCAGCAGTAATTTTTTCTTCGAAACAAGAAAAGTAATCAAATAATTGCCCCGGCATTAAAAAGAAAGAAATTTTTCTGCGTTTGAGGCTGATTACCTAACCAAGTTACGTAAGACTTGGAAAAAGAGTTGGGAATACGAGTACAGGCGATATTCAAAAGTATGATTTTTTATTGCTTCCATGCACTTATATTTCACAGAACCTGATCCTCTCGTAAATCACTTTTCCTTCAGGAATTTTCAAAGCGGCTGCGGCTTGATAATTGAAGTAAGGAAAATGCCGCGAGGCCAATTGCGAGGACAAAAAGTTCCTAAAACAAGTCCTGAAACAAGGATGCAAAAAAGCTTTTTTCCGACTGATTTAACGAAGATGCGACTCGACCTCTAGTATTATTTCCTTATGTTCGAGGAAGCGAAAAAATTAAATTTATGAGCGTAATAAATGAACATTCATTGAATACCTATAGTTCAGAAAAGGCGCTCTTTTCATAAAAATTACTAACCGAAGCAAAGCATTCATTTCTGAATCACCTGGCTGGCTTGGATTTTTCAAATTCTTTTTT
>CAKNXH010052170.1:0-23072 GCA_932178445.1 Andricus quercusramuli | reverse complement strand
TCTGTTGGAAAGCTTGAAGGTACATCCACACATAGTGAGATGCATAGAGAGATTGATGCCTCTTTGGAAAACTAGATTTACCATCTCATCTAGGAATTATCGTCTGACGACGAACAACGTCACCTTCCAGAGGGGCGTCTTTCAAGGGGATAGTATGAGCCCTTTGCTTTTTTGCATCACACTTTTGCCTCTATCTCTTGCACTACGAAATTCTCCTGGATACCTCTGTGGAGACACTAATCAGCGTGAGCATAAGGTCACTCATGTATTCTATATGGATGACCTGAAGATCTATGCCGCTGGTAAAAGCAAACTTCAAACTGCTTTAAATATCGTCAAGAACTACACAGGAGAGATTGGGATGGACTTTGGTTTGGACAAGTGTGCCAAAATTCATTTGAAGAAAGGAAAGATTACTGGCGTTCCCAAGGACCCTGAGCTTGTGGACATAAGTGTTATTAGACATCTTAACACTGGAGAGACCTATACATACCTGGGCGTGCCTCAAAGCCGCATTCAGGACGTAACATCAGTGAAGGAGTCTCTCCGAAGCAGATACAAGCATCTTCTTCGACAGATTTGGTCTTCCAATCTGTCGGCGTTGAACAAGGTATCTGCGACTAACATGCTTGCCGTCCCGGTTCTACTCTACTCGTTTGGGGTGGTTCAATGGACGAAGAACGAGCTTAAGGCCCTTGATGTCACCACGCGTAAGATCATGCATATGCATAAAAGCTTGCATATCAATTCGTCAGTTCCGCGATTATACATTTCACGCCAGCAAGGCGGACGCGGACTTCTGAATCTCCAGTGTCTTCATAACCGAATTGTTTTGAGTACAGCTTACATCGTTGCGAATGGCAGAGATCCTCTCCTAAAGATGGTCAGAAACCACGAGATGATTGGCGAAGGGGCGTTCCTTTACAAAGCCGCGGAGCAAGCTGCTGAGACCCTTGGCCTGAATTTTAACATCAGAAGTGAGGAAAGTTCATTACTCCATCTAGATGCTTCACGTCTAAAAGCCGAAGTAAAGAAAGCAGAGGTTGGAAAATTTCACCAAGAGCTACTCGAGAAGCAAATGCACGGAAACTTTCACAGAAATGTAGAAAAACAGTCCTTGTCGAAGGAGCAAACTTTTGCTTTCCTCAAATCATCAGGGCTCAATTCAGGTACAGAGGGCTTTATTTTCGCATGCCAGGACGGTGTAATCTCCACCTTAGCATACCGCGCCCGCATTTTATGTCGAGAAGTTCCCAGTGATAGGTGCAGAGCGTGTCATGCACACGCTGAGTACCTAGAACATATACTATCGGGGTGTCCAACCCACGCAGGAACAACGTATATCTATAGACATAATGCGGCCCTAAGAGTACTTTATTACCACCTTTGTCGCTCTTACGGTGTTGGTCGCGACCCTGCCCTGCCGAACGCTCCAAGGGATATAGAGTCAATTGTCCGAAACGAGAAGTGCCAGATTTTCTGGAACTACGATTTTCGGGCAGCAGTCTCCGTTGCGCACTCGAGGCCTGACATTGTTCTCCAAGACTTCGAGAAACGAACTATATTCGTGATCGAATTCTCGGCTCCATCCGAATACAACATCACTGCAAAGGAGAAACAAAAAGAGGAGAGATATCAAGACCTTAAAAGAGAGCTGCGTCGACTGTACCCAAAATATTCGGCACGAGTAATTGTTCTTGTGATAGGTGCTCTCGGAGGTGTGAAATTGTCGCTGGTTCGTAACCTTAAAGCCATACCCGCGTGCCAAAAATATGCCAAGGCTCTTGCGAGATGGATGCAGAAAGCTGTCATCCATGGGTCGCTTCGTGTCCTCAAGACACACGAGGGTTTCGCCGGCCTGTCGTTGTGATTTCGTCGTGCCCTGTGACCACCCATCTCACGGATGTGAGACGTGGCCATAGGTGTATTTTACCGCTGTTCTACTGGGGGCCATTGACATTTTTTCCAGATGGCAGTTGCTCTTAGTGGTACCCTGCGGTGGTTTTTTAACTTTTTTTTAATTATATATATATATATAGTTAACATTTTGACATAAGAACAACCGCAGGATTTCGCGGGAGCGGGTGCTAATCTGAAAAATTGCAGCCTCTCCCAGCGAAATCGCAGAAAAATTTCAGCTGTAACCACGTTTCACGACCGTGAGATAGGTGGTTACAGTCTGCGACGATTTCAATACAATGATCCGGCAAAAGTCTCGTGCACCCTGAGGACACGGATTCTGTACCCAGAATAATCCTGTTGTAAAGACATTCAAGATTCAGTATTCCACGACAACCTTGACGGTGTGAGATGTAAAGTCGTGGAACAGAAGACTTAAGGTACATGCTATTGTCCATGTGCGTAACCTTTCGGGACCCGATATCGAGGGATCTGAGCTCGTCCTTCGTCCATGGAACTACTCCAAATGAATAGAGTACTACTGGGACGGCATGCATGTTCGTTGCCGATACTTTGCTCTTAGCCGACATTTCGGAAAACCAAATCAGCCGGATGAGACCTTTGCATCTGCTTCAGAGAGTATCCTTTAGAGATGTCACTTCCTGAATGCGGCTCTGTGGCACGCCCAAGTATGTATAGATCTCTCCAGCGCTAAGGTGTCGTATAGCGCTTCTGTCGACGAGCTCAGGGTCTTCGGGGATGCCATTAAGTTTTCCTTTCTTCAAATTAACCTTAGCGCATTTCTCTAACCCGAACTCCATTCCAATCTCTTGAGTGTACACTTTGACAATGTCTAGATCTAGATGTAGTTTCTCTTGATTTCTAGCATAGATCTTGAGATCATCCATGTAAAATATATGAGTGACTTTTTGCTTCCGATCTCCAGGTTTGCCACAGAGGTACCCTTCAGAATGGCGAAGTGCGAGAGACAGTGGCGATAATCTGAGGCAAACGAGAAAAGGGCTCATGGTGTCATCCTGGAACACACCTCTCTGAAAGGTGACACTGTTGGTGATCACACGATGTTTTCCAGATGAGATAGTAAATCCAGGCCATTGATAGGAATCGCTGATAGGATGCTGCGTCTTTACAAACACATCTATCGATGAGAAGGTCTCCCGACTTCCTGCTACGCCTTTCTTTGAGCTGCGTTGCTCATACATCTCTCGCCACACCGGTCCAATTGTCTTCGGCAGGAGCACTGTGCGCCCTTACACCAACTACTCCGGCATAGGCTCTTCCGACTTTAGATATGAGGTGAAAATTCGGGCCAGATGCTGGTGGGTTGAAGGAAACTTCTTCCACCAGAAGGTCTTGATACCATCTGGATCCGGAGCGGAATAGTTCTTCATGCCTCTTAATACGTTTTTCACCTCCTCGGTAGTGATAGGTGGGCATTCCTCCTCAGGTGTTATGAGGGTTGATTTTCTCTGACCCACCGCTCTCCGCTTTAGACTTCTCCTAGCGTTAGATAGTACTCGTATTCTGTCAACAATATGATGCCTGATGGTCAGTAGCTTTGACTTGTTGATTGTGTGATGACTGATCCGCAGTTCGCGCGCAAACTGTCGAACCTTGGCTGTGAAAGTCATGCCAGATTTTATGAAGTCAATTACACACTGAAAGCGGGACGCGTACTGTCTTGCCCAGGCTATCTTTGCGCTGAGTTGATGGATTCGTCTTCTGGTCTTACGACACACAATTCATAGTCCAGAGGTCGGATTCCCCGGAAAAATTTCCATGAAGCTCGTCATCCAGTTCAGCCAAATCGTTGGGCTTGGGAGAAACCTGAATGTTGATGTTTCTCAGGGTCCTGAAGCATCGTTCTTTCTCTGTTGGATGCCTGGTTGAGGTTGGTCTCAGCGTCGCCTCTCTTTTTCTGTTGCCGGCTTGTTCCGGCTGCGGTTGAGGAGGCGCTCTACTAACATAGCCCCTTTTTTGGAGTTGTTCGGCATATTTTCGCAGACGTTCATGCGAAACGTCCCAGCGTCTCCAGCAGGTCGTCCCTGAGTCGATCCGTCCACTCAAAAGTAATGAAATTCTGCCGGCCAATCGCATTGACTCTGTCTTGATTGGCTCCCCCAACTCTGTGATAGTCGGCATTGTTGTCTGACCCATTGTCGGGAGCCCTGTGCGTTCGATTGTTTTGAACCGCATTTACTACAACGATACTTGGTGTTGTCATTGTTATTCCCATGAGCAGCTAGGGAAAAGGGTTCTTCCATCCTTGTAAAGCCCCGCATGCAAGGATAAGGCTGTATACTCCAAGAGGTCGCCTGGCATCCCAGAATCACCGTTTGAGACACCTCAGCCAATTGCCATTCAGCTTTCGGCACGGTTCTTACACCTTCGAACTCACTCCCAAATCTTCTAATTAATTCAAGTAATATTTTAACTATTTTTCATGTTGAAAGAGTTGAAAGAAAAACCATTTCAATTTACATCAGATGAAGTTATCACTTCTGCCTAGCGTCCCCTCGGCGGCTTACTTTTTTTATTATTTATGGCAACTATGGATAAAGATTAATGCAAAATGAGAAAAAGATATTTGAATTATGATTAATACTTAAGAATTTTATTTTATTTGTTATAAATTTTAAATATCACTGAAATCACTCAAGAAAGTTCATGTATATCAGAGATCCTTGAAGAAGATTTTAAGAACATCCTCATTTGCTCTGCTTATAAACTTCATGCATCCCTATATGATAATCAAATTACAACAAATCATACATTCTGGTCTTATTATAACCTGTATAGGTTGACTGACCAATCGTGACGTAATTGATCATTTCACACCGCACTCGAAGGGTTGATTCTTCAACCGGTTATTTCTTCTGATCGTTAATTCCTTCTATTTGTTTTAGTAAGATTCATTCAATTAATCATTGGGTGATTTAATCATTTTGATTTCTTCTACATTGCCTAAGCCATTAATCATAATCAGTTGAAGGACGCAGCACTAAAACATTGGAAATATATAAGAATTGTGGAGACTCTGTCTTACCAATGTTACCGGATGATGATCTATCAGACCCTTGAATAATATTCATTGCTGTGGGATCACTATCGGTGGCTGACAATCTTTCTCCCACAGGTGTTAAAAACCATTCTGATCGTGTTCTCATTCGTGCTGTTTGCCGCTCGTGCACCTGTTTATTACAATAAATATTACTCTTTTAGAGAGAATAAAGTAAAACAGAACTACGACTGTTTATGAATTTCACTGAAACATAGTCTTGGTTCAAAGTGAAAAGTTGTATAGTTTATATAGGTAAGTCAACGACAAATGAAAAAGAACCTAACATTTAGTTATTTTAATTAAGCTGAATTGTATGTGGATTCTTTCTAGATGAAATGTTAAATCACTACAAAGATATCAATAACTGTGACCTGTGAGTTTTTTTTATAATTATGCAAAATAGCGTCAACAGCTTATTTTTATAGTTTTTATTCTTCAAGAAGAAAGTTACATTCAGCACAAAATACTTGAATAGAAAAATATTCGACATTTTATCATGCACAAAAAAAAGTTCTCCTGAATTACACATACAAGGTACCTTCATGGTATTTCATTTATCTGTAATTATTTATTACAAAATAAAAAGTTTTATCGGCTGTAAAATTTTAATTCTCAGCAGATGTCAACTGTTTGGTCCTCACCTAGCTACCTGATTCCTGGAAATGGCAGGCCCTGCCGGTGGGATCCATAGTTTATAGAGGTCGGAGTATAATGGACAATAAAATTTACAAACTAAAACTTTTTTACTTTTGACCCTGGCAAATGTTAAAGCCACAAATTGGCAATATAATTTTCTTTAAGAGCAATTCGGTATATTTATCAGGACTTACACTTCTGGTCTTGAAACAAGTCAACCTGGTCTTGTCTTGGCATAGTTAACAGTCATAAATGCAAAAGAAGTCTGCATATCTCCAATGTCTAGCTGGTGAGACGGAACCAGACATCATGGTTCTAAAGACATATTGAAGACATTCAAGGCAAAATCAAGACCAAATATTTTTACCCGGGAGAACTAACAAAAATCTCAACCCTCGCGAAAACCAGAAAACTTTATTTTCTTCGCGCATACATGCAAAACCCTTCTTTGGGCAATGTTTAAAGACATCGAAAATGATCAATTACGCATCGTGCGCGACGAAGTCGAGCAACATCCCCAAAACTTCGGGGAGCAAAATGCTTTTACTTGTAAACCAAATACTCTCTATGATTACCAAAAAATTCTGCTCACTATGTGAAAATCATGCCGGGTAAGGTTGGATTAGTCATTTGTCATTATCGCAGTTGTTAGTCGTTAGTCAATCGTGTGGGGTCAGTAAGGTTATATTCTATGTCTATAAACGGTAGACAATCTCAGGTTTTGCATTATAATTTTTCAAGAGAAATATTATTTGATACATAAGGTCTCACGGACGGGTGCTTCCTACTCGTTTCAAGGCACAGCACTCCCCCTTTTGCTCGGCTTCGCCTCGCCTTCGAGTTCCTGCTGGGCCTTCATACTCGGAGTGGGCAAACGTCTCTCGTATCGAAATACTCTGTTCTCGAAAATCTGTTACGAAGATTTCAAAAACAGAACACGTTTTCAAGCAAAAAACCTAGAAAACTTGCTTTGCTGAAAATTTTTAGGCAGTCCTGACACAAGATTGCAAATTTGTTAACAAGGTTTAAACAGAAAAAATCCTCTTCTCGATTCATCGCAGCGTTTCCATTACTTAAATTTTAATAAAATTAACCAAAAATCTCAGCACACGCGATACCCTGAGAACTACCTTTTTTGAATTGTTGTAATTATTATTGAAATAATAAAACACATTTTCTAACAACAAAAGTCACAATTTTTGATTCCTTTCAAAATGTATGTCACAAAACTGCTAACAAAGGTTACACAAAATCTCAACCTTTGCGAAACCGAGAAAGCTTTCTTTTTTGAAAATTTGTTATGAAACTAAAAAAAACACACACCCACAGTTTCCAACAACGGCAAAATTTGGTATCAAGATGTAAATGAAAAACACCATTTCTAGCAAAAAAAGATAATCTTTTTCATGCCGCAAAGAGTGAATGCTCCCAACTGAAACTGAAAAGATAGAGATCCTATCTTCTTGAATAATTCTGAATCCTTATGATAGAAAGATATAAAGATATTGTATCCCATTCTGCCTATCTGTCAATCTGAATTCACGTCTATCTTTTTCAATCCCATCTTCTCTATTTCATCCTACCCTTTATCTATCCAAGTCAATCTTTCTCTATCTCTCTATCAATCTAAGTTTCCATCTATGTTTTTTAATCTCCTTTTCTCTATCTTACCATATCCTACATCTATCAAAGTCTATCTTTTTTTATTTCTTTATCAATCTAAATTCACGTTTATCTTTCTAATACCCTCTTCTCTATCTCATCCTATCCTTTGTCTATCTACCTCTCTATCAACGTCTCTATCAACGTCATCCTTTTTCTATTTCTTTGTCAATCAAAATTGACGCCGGTCTTTTCCAATCCTCTCTTCTCTATCTCATTTTATTCTTTTATCTATTCATGTCAATCTTTTTCTATCTCTGTTAATCTAAATTCCCGTCTATCTTCGCGAATCTCCTCTTCCCTATCTCATCCTATACTACATCTAGCAGCGTCTATATTTTTCTGTGACTTTCTAAATTTAAATTTACGTTTATCTTTTTCCATGCTCTCTTTTGTATCTCATTTTATCCTTCAGCCACCCGCGTCAACCTGAAGGTGTTGCCGCGAGGTGGAGGACGGTAAAAGTAACCAACTACGATATGGAAATGAATTTTAGGTGTGTAAGTATATAATCACGGAAGATAGAAAAAGAGATAAACAAAGATTCAAATTTATAATAAAGATATATAATGAAGAAAAGAAAAAGACAAACGTCTTCGGTTAACAAGAATAGAGGAAAAGATTGAATTGCATTGAAATTCCTAACTGAGAGATAGACTGACGAATAGAAAAAGATAAGGGTCCTTGGTCACAAAATGTAGAGAAAGAGATAGAAAATTATTGAGACTGGGGATAGGAAAAGATAGCGTTTTAGGGATGCAAAGTGACACATCGAGGGAGATAGAATAGTTCTATCTTTCTGTTACCTAACTTGTAACAACACTAACAAAAAGACTGAACATTCACGAAACCCAGCAAACTTTCTTTCTTGAAAGTTTAAGTGAAATTTTCTTGAAAGTTTCTGTTAAAAACCCAAGTTAAAAATTTTGTTTATCAATAATTTATTGATATAATTTGGTAAATTCATCAGTTTCATTGCAATAAATTGTTCATAACGCTGCAACTTATGAACAGTGCGTCTCGCAAAAAGATCACAAAGGACAAAAAGTTTGATTTTTGCTGATTTGTTATTAATTTCTTCAATCTAGAATCAAATTCTTTAATTTAAAAAATAAAAATAACACAATTAAATTTTTATACATAAATTTTATCATGTTTTGTAGTGCTATGTAATGATTTATTTATACTACATGTAACATTGTCTGAAAAGAATTTTATCACATGAATTTTTTTCCCATAGAATCGAACGATACAATTAGTTTTTATGTTATATCTCACAAATTTGAGAACAATTTTCAATAACTTTAGTTCATATGAATAAAAAACATATTTTTTTACGTAAAATTATCCCTTGGTAAAGACATCATATTTCGTGAAAAATTATATTTTTCCATTATTTAAACAATAATTGCTTAAACAATGTGTTTAATTTGTGATGCAAAGTCAGTCTTGCAGCAAGTTGTCTAATTTTCAGCCCTCACACCAATTCTTTTTACGCGGCCATACAGTTTTCAGCTGTAGCACAACGCCAAGATTTGTCACCGTCTTTCCAGCGCGAATGATTAGCCGAGAGGCTTGAGCGTTAGGAATGAGTTGCGCTAGTCTCGCGTCTAGAGGATAAGTGATTCGTAAAAAGCGTAAAAAGCGAGCGATTAATATAAGTAATAATTTAATATGTTATATTATATTTAAATAAATATATAAAGTAAATATGAATTGAATATTAATTGCAATAATAATATTATGAATTTGAACAAGAATTTTTTATTTTTTTATTATCATAAATGGCTAGCTTGACAGTCTATGAACCCATCCTTGACTGTCTTCGAGAATTTAATATTGAATTGTTGCAAGGCTTACAAATTTTTCTGTGATGTTTTGTTGATGGAGTCTAGGAGTGCTTCACTGAGTATGCTGGGTGCAATTCAAGGAATCTTATATTTCTCCAAGCACTATTTGCATGATTTTCCAATACGATATTTTCAAATTTCCAAATGCTTTTTGACCTATCCTAAAGTCACATACTCGGTCAATGAAAATTTCCAGCACTTTTTTTCCGTGTAAGAAGATGCTAATTTTGTTTATTCTTCCTCAATTCTACGAAAACGTGGATTATTTCCGGTCGGTTAGGTACATAGGCACGGCGGGTTCTGGATACACGCGTGTTAGTGTTAGTGCATGTATACAAGACTTTCGATTTAAGCACAAGTTTGATTGCGACCTTGACTCAAATCGAAAGTCTCCGAACGTAAACAGTCAGGGCCGTGTCGTGATGTTGCACAACGTGACGCAGTTACAACAAGGCCCTTAGGGTACAGCGCTTTATCGCTATGCTACTGTTTTGTCTAGGGTGACTAACCGCGGACGACTTCCCTTTCGGCCCGCGGCTCCTCTTGTGCACCAGCGTAAATTCTTGGAACGCATAAATCAAAAGTGCTTAAATCGAAAGTATTGTGTACTTGTGAAATCTCGATCTGACCAATTGCACGTAGTGTACCCGGTACCAATGAGTTGATTGGGACGCATCGACTCGCATTAAGAGAAACGGACATTTCAATGCCTTTAAATTCGCACCAATTGCATTTTTGTCCGAAAGATAATTAAATCGCATTGACCGGGGTTGATTCTATTTAATATGTTGTCAACAGCATTAAATGGCATTGACACGTTTCGATACTTGGTTCGTGAAAGGAATTGCATGGCATACAATTTGGCGGTTCGCCGAGTTGCATTGATTGGCATTAAATGGCATAAACTCATGGGCATTACAAGCAATTGGTATGCATTTGAAGGCATCGGAATGTCCGTAGATGAGAAAGGTTATGAATGTGACGTTTCAAAAATACATCCTTAAGATTATAATCTGATTATAAAGAGTTTCTTCAGCAATCGAATTCGTACTGTAAATACTAAGGCCTTCACTGGCCTAGTAAAATGTACTGAGGGAATAAAAAGAGAGTTCATTTTTAATCAAAATACACTGAATTATTATGGCCTTTATCAGCCTAATCGATTTGTGAAAAAAAATCTGTCTGAAATGTTCGATTATCGGCAATCACGGAAAACGAGTAATATGTGTACTTACTAGTTTTTTTAAAAGAGTCCACGCAAGTAGTAATATTATTTATAATGTAGCCGCTAGATCCAAAGTTGAACTTCGTGAAGTTGAAAAGCGACGCGGAATTTTCAGCGCTATTTGACACTCAGATTAGTCGAGCAGAGGTCTCTGAAACTAAAAACAATGGCGAACCGTGCGAGCAAGCAAAAAAAAAAGGAATTGACTATGGGAATTAAGAGGGAAAAATTTGAACACACAAATCTCGATTCATAACTTTCCAATGAAAGAAAACTGACAAATCACCAATCCAACTTTGTGAGCATTCTGACAAGGAAACCTCTCGAGGTGTACCCCTCCGATTTTCTCCAAATTTATATATGTTGCAGGACATCAAAAACTAAGCGACCTGTGTTTTTGTTTATCTGCGGAAAAACATTTCTAAAGGGTGAAAACAGCCCTCAAAGTTCACACCCAAAAATGAGTTTTTTTTTATTTTAACGTGAACCAATCAATTATTTTCTTTCAAATCAATTGCATTAGCTTTCCCTTTAAATTTTGAATATTTGCAGGGTATTGTGACCATTGATGGATGCTACCTCTATGTTTAAGGGAGCAAAACAGAATTTTTTTTTTCAAATTTGAAGTTATAAAAATTGACACTTTTATTAAATCTGCGAAAAATCTATACTGTTATAAAGTTAAGAGGAAATTGATGTTAATGTATTTCAGAATTTTTGTGAATAAAATCTTTAATGGGTAAACTACCCCTCTATTCTATTTATTAATTTATTCGAACAAAAAAACCATTTGAGTTTTTTTTTAGTCCGATGGTGAGATACTTTATGTGCGTACATAAATATTCTAACCGAAGTGCAAAAGAGTGGAATTCGCCTTTCTAAGAGGGTAAACTACCCTTAGGTTTGTTTCACTTTCTAATTTTATGCCATGCTCATTATTGTTTGCAATAAATATTTAAATTGATATGCAAAAAATGTGTTTCATGTATTGTTCTCATCTGCCACTCGATATGTCAAAGGGGTGAAAACAACCCCTCAAAGTCACCCCTATAAAATTTTTCGATTGTCAGCTTTAAACAGACACATAATTGAAATCCAATAACTGTGAATTATGTGTAATTCGGTAATTATGTGTAATAGTACTTCTTCTCTATTTAATTTTTAAAAATGTATATCAGTATAATGAAAAACGAAGTTTATAATTAAATATGCCAACAATCACTTTCAAGAATGTGCTAATACAAATTTCGCGGTCATTAGTTTCAAATGATATACAATTGATTATGGATGATATGTAGTAAAAAGTAATAATCTTCAAAAAAATGTTGCGAACATAACGTTTTCTTGCACCATGAACATTTTATAATACCTACATTCATACATCCGGATATTTCGCAATTTGTTCGACATTCCTCAAAACCAAATGTAACTGGATTATCAAAGTGATCGGGTTTTTCATCAATTTAACAACTTTTATACCACGCATATTTAAAAAGGTTAACATATCGAGGCGAATATAACTGGTTGTGGGTTAAAGAATGTAATTTGATTAAATTGTTCCTTAAATTCAAGTATAAATTAATGTTTAATGAAATTATGCTATCCGAAAGATGTCTAATGAAATTTTTCCAGACGCGAAATCCAAATACGTCTAGCGCCTGTATTTTTCCAGTTGTTCCTGCTGGAATTTTAGAGACCATTATATTTTTATTCACAGGTGTTGCTTCATCCACAGCTTTTGAACAATGTTCACTCCAAGAATCCAGCAATAATATACTATTTTGTCCAACATTTGGGAAAAATACTTCTTCCAACCATGTCTTGAAATGGTCTACATACAAGTAATAAAATAATAGTTAAGGCAAAATAGATGTGGATGGAATAATTATGAGTATAACTCATAATTAAGCCCACCGCTTTAATTGTGTCACGGATTTCACTAATCTAAATTTTTGTTTACCAGTTTCAAGACTGTAATTCTTTTTCTTTCCAGATCTCCAATATTCGACAAGTTGAAAGTAAAAGTTTAATTACATTTATAGGATTAACTTTCATGATGAACGTATTAAAAAAAACTTGAATAGAAAATATATTATTTTTGCACTTGTAACAAACACTGAAGTTTAAATCAACGTAAAGCGGTATTATACTACTAAATGCACTACTCTGTTTTATCCAAATAATTCATTTTGCAAAAAATATCACTTGTGGTTACTAATAAAAGCAAAGCCAATCTCGAAAATATGGTTTGAATGATGCATTATGTAGAGACAAGTAAGCAAAAAAATTTTATAAATACACCACCGATTATAAACCAGACATTGACATTGTTTTCAAATATAGAAATAATCTTTTCAATAATCATCTTCTTTAAGGTCGCAGTTTGTTTAAAAAAAATGCAAACAATTAAGAATCTTGCGGAGATGATAACATTCCTGCATGACGCCTAATTAATTGGCAGTTATTTCGTTTCAATTATGTGTCTGTTCATAGCTTAAAATTAGAAATTTTTTTTTGGGGGTGACATTAAGGGGTGGTTTTCACCCCCTTGGCATATCGAGTAGTGGAAGAAAATAATGCGCAACACAAATTAGTTTTGCATATCAATTTAAGTATGTATTGCAAATAATAATGTAATATTTCAGTGCGTGCCTAATGTGTTTCACCATCGGATTAAAAAAAAACTGCAATTGTTTTTGTGTGAATAATTTGATAAATAGAATAGAGGGGTAGTTTACCCATTGAAGATTTTTTTCACAAAAATGATGAAATATTTAGGTCAACATCAACTTCCTCTAAACTTTATAACAGTATAGTGTTTTCGCAGATTTAATAAAAGTGTCAATGTTACGAGCCCCCTTGGAATTTAAACAATTATTTTAATTCAGCTTTATTAACTCGTAACCCGAGCATCCAGTGACACTAGTGCTATCAAGCAACACCTAGGATGCTCGGAATAAAATGCTGAGCAGGTAAGTGTGCATATATGTATATATGCATGTAAGCAAGTCAGCGCAACTGCACGGTGCGATCGCACCATCCCCTCCTCTTGTAAACTCCACTCTGCTACATTACAACCAAGTTAAAACCTAACTTCAACCCTTTTTCTGGAGACATTGAGTTTTTTTTAAGGATTGACACTAAGAATATTATTAAAATTCTACGTAAAAATGAATATGAATTGGTTATATACGAAAATAAACTTAAAATATTTGTCAACGCGAACTATACATTTTTGAAAGGTAATTTCCAGGCACTGCGCTTGGTAACAAGTCGCGAGGCTGAAAATTCGTAGCCATCAAATTCCGAAGTCATCAGTTTCCTGTTCCCGCGGTCTTGCCGTCCACCTCACATGAGAATCCCTTAGTCAACAAAAATACCCCACTTTTAGGTGCAATACGTAATGACGAGCCGCGATGAGTGCCACCAATTAATCGCAGTCCTTCATTCTTCCTTGCCTCGACAAGCAGTTTGAAAGGAAAAGCACTTCGCTGCTTTTCCCTTGCCCGTCCGTGGTTCGGCCTCGTGTTCGAGTGTTTCTTCCCTTCGCATCCGACGGTTTTATTTCATCGTAACGAATTACAGAACACAACTCAATACGATACGGACGTAGACATTAAAAGTGAATCTTTGCCGACAAGTAACAGTAGACGGAAACGGTATCGGGAGTATTATAAGGAAGACGGAAACGGTATTGGGAGAATGAAATATCAAGTTGCCATTTCAAACAAAATTTTGAGACACGGAAACGGTTAAGGAGTGAAATTAAATTTGAAGTGGCGCTTGATCGAACACAGTAGACGGAAACGGTATCGGGAGCAGTAACAGTAGACGGAAACGGTATTGGGAGAATTAAATATCAAGTTGCCATTTCAAATGAAATTTTGAGACACGGAAACGGTTAAGGAGTGAAAATTAAATTTTAAGTAGCGCTTGATCGAAGACAGTAGACGGAAACGGTTGACGGAAGGGCAAACGGACGAAGGTGCGGAGAGTGAAACGTTCTAACCTACGGACGGTGAAGGCAGAAAAGGGTGAACTACGAGTAACTCGTATGTACTAGTTTTTCCTTTCCTATCCTTTGAAATCTCCCTCTGCTCAGAATTTATGAGCCTGCCCTGTTTCTAATGTAAAGGAATAGAGGTGGTAGAAATAAGCAGACATTAAAAAGTGTTATGGAAAACGTGTATCCTTGTGCTAAGAATAAATCTAGAAAGGGTATAGTTTTCTTATGTGGTCTCATAAACTGTTGTTCGTTTTTGTCAAACCCATTCCCAACGTTGGTCAGCGAACAGCAAGTATGGCATCTTCAGTTAGAAGAGAGTGAAGCAACGATCTCGCAAAATAAAAAAACAATTCTTCGAACAAAATAGGAATTGGCATTTTGGACCTCCGGGCTACTTGAAAGAAAATAAGAACAATTTATTTAATGCTTATTTTTTCTTAAGTCGGTCGTAACATCAATTTTGATAATGAAAAATTTGAAGAAAAAAAATTAGTTTTTGCTCCCTTAAACATAAGGGTATCATACCTCAATGGTCACAATACCCTGCACATATTCAAAATTCAGAGGAAAATACAATACAATTGATTTGAAAGAAAACAATTGATTGCTTAACGTTAAAATGAAAAAAACTCATTTTTGGGTGTGAACTTTAAGCGTTGTTTTCACCCCTTAGACATTTTTTCCGCAGATGAACAAAAACACGTGTCGCTTAGTTTTGAATGTCCTACAACATATATAAATTTGAAGAAAATCTAAGGGGTCCACCTCGAGAGGTTTCCATGTTAGTGAAAAATGGAACATTGGAGGCCATTTATTTCATTACTTGAAAGAAAAAAAAAGAAAAAATTCTACTCACGATCAGGTTCAATGCAGGCCTTTTCGGTAATAGAAATGCTTTACTACTGTTACTAGGCCCTCCACTGGAGTAGTTTAAATACAGTAATGAAACTAAATGAAGAAAAGATAAAAAAATAAAAACCAATAAGGTCAATTTTCAAACAAGGTTCTATTGAATTAAAATGTAATTCAAAAAACAAAATTTATAGGCTAACAACGGGCTTAAATAAGTTAATACATCATCAATTTTTATGGAAGAAATAATTTGATGGACATGAAAATCGTAGGCGCAAGTAGTCAAACTCAAAATGCCTCCATTTTGCCATGAACCTACACCGTATTAGGAGCCTACAAAAATAACGCTATATTCACAATCCTTCCGAAGAGGTAACATTTGCTTAACCCTGTATCGAAAAACGCCTTTAGCATTCATTCCTGAAAGCGAATTATCGGTGGGGTTCACCTGACACCCGACAACAATAGACGAATCTGGGTCACTGGCGATTGCATCCGTAAGAACTGTCGATATAAATTTGAATAACGAGATTATTACGTGCGAGGTCGTCTCTGCTAGGACTCCCATCAAACATCCGGTAGTAGAAGGAATTTTAGGGATGATGGCCGTTGAGCGTCTTCGCGTCTAAATTTTTCGTGGTACGAACGTAGAGTTTTAGTTTTTACTTTTTTTGGGGGTTTACTCTCTGTTTACTCGAACAAAAAGCGGCTTGAAATTGCAGAAATCACAAGCCTCGTAAGCGACCTGTACTTTCACCTCAAATTAACTTTTTTGCTTAATAAGGGTTCAAGATGTTCAATAACCCTAAATCCGGAACAGTGGTGCATAAAAAAAAACACCGAGCAGGTAAGAAGGTACACGAACGGTACGAAAAAGTCATAGCCCGTAATTCAAATGCTAAAACTAATCTTGAGAGGCCTCTACCCCAGGAATCAAACGAAATATTCCAGGAGATAATTCTTTCCCTCGAAAGATGTATTAACACGAAATCATGAATGATTTTATTGCAGAGTAACTGTCCTTTTTGAAAGTTTTGTCATGCCCGTATGGCCGAACTAAATTTCTCGTGTAGGAACAGTTGCCTTGAATCTATCTGAGCAATTTATCGGGACAATCCGAATTTCCAGGTACTAGTTTATCATAACATTCAAAATGAAGAACCCAGACGCTGCCAATACAGAGCCCGAATTTACCGCAACGAATTCAGATGTTTCGACGGCAAGAAAAAAAACGTTTAATACAGTCCAAGAATTAATCGCTCATCTAAAAAAACGTTTTGCCGCAAAGAAGGAATACTCATACTACATCCAAAAGGTTGTGAACTTGCGTATGGAACAATCGGAAAACGCAGCAATTATTACGATAGGTTACACGGATATTATGTGAAACAAGTGCTAGAGGAGAAATATTGCACTCAGGGTCCCGATGGGAATGTAGACGCTACTAAAAGCGAGCACATGATGAGACACTTAATCCAGATATGTCGGCGGGTTATTTACCGAAAGTTGAATTTTTCCACAAATCCGCCCCTTGATTCAAAAGCTTCTATTGCAACCCGTGTCGAACGCCTACTAACGAGCCTTCGCATATCCCATTTAAACCTAGAGAAGCAGGAGTATGTAACTCGCTGGGTACAGAATTTTGCGAATGTTTTTCATGTCAATGGAGAGCCCCTCTCTGCTACTCACTTGATTCAGCATAGGGTCCCTACCTTTAATGCAGAACTCTGAAATTGTCACGATTCAATCGAATGCATTCTATTTAAAATAATTCAGCTGGAACTTGTTCACTCTTCAATTTCTGCTTTATATTTGCTCCTTTTGAATAAAACAGTCCAATATTGCCAAATATTAAGAAAAATATATTTTTCATTAAAAACAATTTAAAATTGAATAAAGGTTGAAAATGGATTCTATAGTTACATTTGAATATTTCAAAGTTTTTACTTGTAAGCCAAAGTACAACTCTTAAACTATGTGCATCTGTCGAAGGAGTATTGAAAACAGTACACTTGGGTGGCTCAAAAATGCATGGCAAAATTTTTTTCATGCTAGAGGGCAACGACCCCCCCCCCCATTTGGGGCCAAATACGAAAAAAGAGAATGCCTAATTTTTGTTTTTTCGTTTTTCTGATTTTAACTGCTGCCGGTTTTGACTTGAAGTTTCCCATGTAAAATGCATGGGGAAAAATCACTTTCTTCAATTTTTGGAATAATTTTTTAGGGTTTGAAAGAATGTGACGGGGAAGTATATAGGCTTATAAAGAATTATCCAGCGAATAATTTCATATATCGGACATATGGGTCTGACACCCCTAACTCTCCCCCACGAGTCCCTGAAAACTACCCTTAAAACCAAAATTATCAATTCTCCATAAAAACGACCTTTTGGGCACTGTATTCTCGTCGTTTTTTTACCTCAAATTATTTATATTGGTCTAGTGGAATATTTATTAACAATGATTTATTAATTTTTAACTATTTGAACAAATGGAATTTGTTTAAATGATTTTTGTTCAAAAAGTCGTTTTGTCCTAAAAATTACTACTATTGGTCTAGTGGAATATTTATTACCAAGAATTTATTGATTTTCAATTATCTGAACAATTGGAATTCGTGTTGATAATTTGCTTGTCAATTTTTTTTATCAAAATCATTATTGTTGGTCTAGTGGAACATTTAACAACATAGATTAATACATTTTTCATCACGCATGCACGGAATATGCCATATTTCACATCTGTTTTCCGTGCGCATTGTGGCATATTGCGCATGCCGTGCGAATAGCGTGCGTTCTACAATGATCGCACGCTGCTCCGTGTTTTAGAAGAAATATCGCACCCTCCACCGTGTTTTAGTAAGTAAAATTAGATGCTTCGCCGTGTTTTTACGAAACAAACGCAACTAACCTTCTACTAACTTCAACGTTATCATCTTCATAATGTCAATAACAGTTTGTTTTGTGTCGTGGATGCAAGAAGTATAAAAACATGACAAATAATATTGATATGATTAATATGAATATTCATATAATTTATATATAATCATAATAAAAAAAATCCATTACATCTAAATATCATACTTAAATATGCCCACAGCAGGTTTCAGGTTAGGTGCGTTTGTTTCGTAAAACAAGGCCAATTCTCCATCGGCAACTGAAATTATCTATTCCGCCACTTGGGCGCTCATGCCGCACTCGCTGCGCAATATGCAACTATACCCCACTCGTTACACAATGTACTATTTTAATATTTACACAAATTTTAATTGTCTAAAAAAGGTTTTTTCCAAAAATTTGTTGAACTGACAGTTTATTATCGTTATTTTTTTTATAGAATTGGTGAATATTTCTTCATATATTTATGTTAGTAAAGATAATAGACTGCAATTTTTCTCTTCGGGAAAATGTCATACTGTGGAGATGACGAATACTTCATAAAAATTAGAGTCGATTCTGAAGAGGGTACAAAGTAATGGTATTTTTGCGTGCCCGGCACATTCTTTGCAGAGTCGAATCGAGTTTTAAGGTTTTCAGCAGTGGCGGCATGATGTTCTTTAGAAATGAAAAATATTACCGTTTCAGGCAAGTTTTTTTTATCCCATTGATATAGAGCATCAGCAGGCAAAATCAGATTCTGAGATGACGCAGCGTTTTCAAATTGCCCCCAATTCCATCACATGGTCCTTTTCCATGTGTAGTCGCGTGAAAGTGTCATTCCGTCTGAATACCGAAGTCTGCTTCATGATACAGCAGATTTGCAAAATTATACTTATTTTTAAAATGTTGTGCTGCACCATCGGTAAAGTAAATAATTTTTTTTTGGTTTGAAATTTTCTTTTAGGTATTTGGTTATAACTTTCTGAAATTCGTAAACAGATATTGTGTCGTGATTTAGGTAGTCGGATAAAAGAGCTAGATTGCAATGTTTGAATTCATTACCCTCTTTGTAATAGATGATAGTTGTAAAGATCGTGACATGATTTTTGTTACTTATAAGCAGAAACATAATTTTTATCAATTATTAGAACCACTGAGTCACTACAGCACGCCTAGTAGCGCCGTGGCTCGTTGGCGCGAGGCACCCGCGCTCTTATGACCTTCTACAACTCAAGCAATACTTTCCATCCCATTTTTGTTCTGGGGTCTTTTTCAAGAGAAAAAATCAAGCTTTTTTTCTAGCCTAACTAAAAAAATATCAAAAATGCCGCACTGGGAGAAAATCACAAAAATGTTTTTTAAAATGAAAAATCAAGGTGAAATAACTTTTTTATTGTTGATTGGTTATTTTTGTTGTAAAGCTTGTTAAAATACCTTTTCAAAACCCATATAAAAAAGTTAAATTGGATAAATGTAACAGGAGTTATGTACAATTGAAGGTTAGCAGTCGGGGCGAATCGTCGGAAATTCGGGCCCCTGTATCTTGAAAACCCGTCATACTAGGTGCGCCCCCTTTACAGAATTCAAAGAGGTCCACCAGCATTACAATCTGGCGGAGTTTGAATAAGATAGACGACAACAAAATTTTAGGCGGGGACACTTGGGAAATTTTACCCCATATATGTTATATAAAATACATGAGTGACCTGATGCTCGCAATGATTAGAGTCGCCGCAGAGGTCACCAGGAGAATTTCATAGTCCGAGAGATAGAGGCAGAAGTGTGACGAGTCCTTGTGTTGCGGACAGTGGGTCCCTGTATCAAGGGTACCTGCTGAAGATGGTTACAATAATTAATAAGCAGTCGCGGACAATTGTCCAGGGATGGTCCTGAAGGAATAACCCCTAAGCGGAGGCGTGACAACCGTGACGAAAGCTGAATGACACATGGGTGAGGTGTCTCAAACGGTGACTCTGGGATACCGGGCGACCTCTCAGAGTGAGCAGCTCTATCATTGCACGGGGAGCTCTACAGGGCCGAACAAACCCTTTTCCTAGCTGCTCGTGGGAACAACAATGATACCACCAAACTACCAAAAAGTTGTAGATGCGGCTAAAAACGATCGAACGAGCAGAGCACCCGATGATAGGTCGGCAAGCAGTGACGATAACTCCACGGTTGGGGATGCTGAACATAATTTAGATGGAAACACGACGACGAACTGGCGTAATCCCTACGTTCAATGGGCGAGCTAACTCAAAGATGACTTCTTGAACTGCTACGATGCCAGCATTATCCCTGTTTACGGAGGCTTTATGGCACGTATGCACACTTTGTGGTACCAGGAAGACCAAGAGCGTGAGAACTTTTCGTTTCAATTATTGCGAAATCAACGTGCCTACCTCTGGAAAATGAATATGTACGCGGAGCGCTTCCACAACCGCTGTTTAAACAAGCTGCAGACGTAGGTGAGTAAGCAACATTAAGACCGACCGCGCAAAGCAGACAGACACCTTCCTAGAGACGATCGCGATTTCAGGATAAGGAGGAACATTAACACGCAGGTTTCCCCTAAGCCATAAGATCCGGCTGAAATAGATGCCTCCCTTCGTGAAGATACCTCGCACGAGTCCGACCTCTGGACCTTCAACTGCTCAGTTCACAGTGCTGCGAGAGCTTTGGCTGATTCAAATCAAAGGTTATGACCGACGATTCATCAAAAGACCAAGGGACGCTTGCATCAACCAAAGAAGAAGATTGGATGGGTAAGACAGAATGCGTCCCGTGTTCAGTGTGTGATTGACTACATAACATCTGGTAGACCGTTCAAGGAAAGGGTTTGAAAGTTCGCCCAACAACTGAGGATCAACAATCACACACTGAACAAGTCAAAGCTGCTGACAATCAAGCAGCATATTTTTGAAGAAATACGGGTGTTATTTGGCACAAGGAGTAGAATATAGAAGAGGGAAAGGTGGTTCAAAGAGTTTTGCGACAACCTCTTAACATCTATGTAGGAATGTCCATCAATCACTGCCGAAGAGGAGAAAAAAGCATTCATGGGCCCCCAGTAGAATATATATAGAATGTATATTTTTAAAAAAGTTAAAGAACCACCGCAGGGTACCACTAAGCGCAACTGCCATCTAAAAAAACTGTCAATGGCCCCCAGTAGAACCGCAATAAAATACACCTATGGCCTACGGCGAAATCACAACGACAGGCCGGCGAAACCCTCGTGTGTCTTGAGGACACGAAGCGACCCAAGGATGACAGCTTTCTGCATCCATCTCGCAAGTGCCTTGGCATATTTTTGGCACGCGGGTATAGCTTTAAGGTTACGAACCAGTGATAATTTCGCACCTCCGAGAGCACCTATCACAAGGACAATTACTCGTACCGAATATTTTGGGAACAGTCGTTCCAGCTCTCTTTTAAGGTCTTGATACCTCTCCACTTTTCTTTCTCCTTTGCAGTGATGTTGTATTCGGACGAAGCCGAGAATTCGATCATGAATATAGTTCGTTTCTCGAAGTCTTGGAGAACAATGTCAGGCCTCGAGTGCGCAACGGAGAATGCTGCCCTAAAAGGGCCGCATTATGTCTATAGATAAACGTTGTTCCTGCGTGGGTCGGACACCCCGATAGTATGTGTTGTAGGTACTCAGCGTGTGCATCACACGCTCTGCACCTATCACTGGGAACTTCTTGACATAAAATGCGGGCGCGATATACTAAGGTGGAGATTACACCCTCCTGGTATGTGAAAACAAAGCCCTTTGTACCTGAATTGAGCCCTGATGATTTGAGGGAAGCAAAAGTTTGCTCCTACGACAAGGACTGTTTTTCTACATTTCTGTGAATGTTTCCGTGCATATGCTTGTCGAGTAGCTCCTGGTGAAATTTACTGACCTCTGCTTTCTTTACCTCGGCTTTTAGAAGTGAAGCATCTAGATGCAGTAATGCACTTTCTTCACTTCTGATGATAAAATTCAGGCCAAGGGTCTCGGCAGCTTGCTCCGCGGCTTTGTAAAGGAACGCTCCTTCGCCAATCATCTCGTGGTTTCTGACCATCTTTAGGAGAGGATCTCTGCCATTCGTAACGATGTAAGCTGTACTCAAAACAACTCGGTTATGAAGACACTGGATATTCAGAAGTCCGCGCCCGCCTTGACAGCGTGAAATGTATAATCTCTCGCCATACAGGCTCAATTCGTCGAACGATCCTCTTGTTTAGGATAGCTGTAAAGATCTTATGCAGTGTGTTTAAACAAGTTATTGGCCTGTAATTCTCTGGTCTGGACAAGTTGCCTTTTTTTGGTAGGAGTATAGTGCGTCCTAACACCAGCCACTGCGGAATGGGCGTCTCCGATTTTAAATATGAGTTGAATATGCGGGCCAAATGTTGGTGTATAGAAGTAAACTTCTTCCACCAAAAGTTCTTGATACAATCTGGTCCAGCACCGGAAAAGTTCTTCGTGCCTCTAAGTGCTTTTTTCACCTCTTCGGCAGTGACTGATGGGCACTCCTCCTCAGATTTTATGAGGCTGTTGCAAAACTCCTTGAAGCGGATGATATTGTCAGTATCTTCTTTCAACTCTAGTGTTTTCGGGATCTTGTACACCTCTCTCCAAAAAGTCCCTACCTCCTTGGGCTTGGGTGGATTTTTTACAAAAACAGGGGGATCACTGAAGAGGCGTAATGGGTCAGCAAGAAACTGTTGATACTCCCTGTTCTATCTCTTCCCCTTCTATATCCTCCTCCTTGCGTCAGATAACAGCCGTATTTTGTCAACAATATGCTGCTTGATTGTCAGCAGCTTTGACTTGTTCAGTGTGTGATTCAAGGTCCTTAGTTCTTGGGCGAACTTTCGAACCCTTTCCGTGAACGGTCTACCAGATGTTATGTAGTCCATCACACATTGAACACGGGACGCATTCTGTCTTGCCCATCCAATTTTCTTGTTCAGTTGATGCAAGCGTC